>CABEGB010000671.1:0-301953 GCA_901521435.1 Crematogaster levior | reverse complement strand
GATAAATTTACTAACACCTATTTTATCTGTTTTTACCTTGTTAATGTATTGTGTAATCATAAATTAATAAATAAAAATATGATTTATTATCACATATCTCTTCTCAATATACGAGCATAGATATACCTAGTAAAATTTGTGTTATCATACGTATATTGTATCATACGATTTCGCATAAGTTAATCACTAACACGACAATTTGACTTATTAAGTCCAGATAAATACTAATGTCGAACAGATTTTCGATATGTATATTTTTAAATATATCAAAATGTAAATAATTCGATAAATGTTGTAAAGAATGAATATGATGATATTTACCTGGACATAGTATCACATAAATTTCACATTACATGTAACATTACACATTAATATACATACTTATGCTGTATACAAATTTTTTAATGCATACATTTTACAAAAAAAAAGAAATTCCAGGGAAGCTTGATATTTAAAAATAATTTTAAAATTAATTTTAAACATTATTAAATTTTCAGCTTTCCTTTTCAATCATCAAACATATGTAGAATAAATTCCATATATGTATTTTCCTACCTATACATGTAGTTTATTAAATGTATCTATAGTCTATCATGGGCCTTAATTGTACTCTACTTTTAACTGTACTCATTGAGTTAAACTTTAACTGTACTTAATTAAAAAATTACAAAAGTAAATTAATTTTTTAATTTAATTTATAATTTTTTTAACCTCCCCATCTCTACCTGTGTCCCTATCTACCCGTGATTACTACGTTATTCGTTTTCCGTATCCCTACCTACCCCACCCGATTTTTATCTAGATTTATTTAATCTTATCTACCCGTATTTTCATCTAACAAAGAACCGCGAGCATCCGAAAATTAGAAGAGCTTGCGCGAATTTGATTTAAATAATTAGGGAATTTTATGCGGGGAGTTTTAATTTTATTATTTGAATTGCGGGATTTAATTCAAGACGGACTTTCCGTCTCTGATTACGTGCAATCGCACGTATGCAAAAAAATCTTATAATCTTACCCTTTCAATATCTTTTATACTTCGATTGGTGTTGTACACCAACCTACCTTATAAGATCCTCTTCGTCTTCTTTCTTCTGGCCAGATTGGTCTTATCTTTCGTAGTTCTTGGCCATACCCTGGCTTCATAAAGCCAGGAATCGACAGCAAGGAGAAATACTCTTTTTACTGCCGACAATCGTTGACAATAAGCGTAAAATTTCACGCTTTTGCATGATGCGCGAAACACGAACGCGTCGCGAAGGGGCCATTAATTAAATTAACCAATTAAAACAAAAAACAAAATTGACAACTAAAACCGACAACAATAATTCTATTAAAATACAAATTTTACATTTATTTTAATAACTAACTTTATTTAATAACTAACTTTATTTTAATAACTAACTCGGTTTTATGTATATCCAGTAAATATTATAAAATAGACTAGAAACAAAATTTTGAGTTCGAAAAAATCTATACGTGGACAGTGTAATTTTTTATTCGAAAAAATTTGATTGTAAGTATTATCTGAACTTTATATTTAACTATATGGCAATATAATTTTTATGATATAAATAACAAAATTTAATTTAAAAATGAATGAAAATTACTCAGACGCGTCATTCGATGGAATCTAAGGCCCATATGTGTATTTTCATCGATTTGAATGATTTGTTGCCGAGTTTTATCACAAAAACAAATGCAAATATGAAATAAATGACATGAGATCCGAGAGGAATAATAAATTTACTTTATTACAAGAATCAATTAATTAATTTCCTTTATTATAATTGTTATGTTATGTAAAGTATTTGTTACGTTAATTGAAAATGGAGCTGGTGCCAGTACGACAATAAAGGTTTGACTGCTCTTCACCTAGCAGCAACAAACAAACAGCGGAATATAGTAGAGTTGATAATACAGAAATGCAAACAACGTCCGAACTTGGACGAATATAAAGAAAACGGTCGATCGACACGAGAGGTGATTCAAGAAAAAATGTCAGAACTATCATTACCACCGATATTCGAAGATACACCAGAGGTACTCTTGCAAGATCTCAAATACTACTTCGGTGTCAATGACGAGAAATATTTTATAAAAAATATAAATTAGTCGACAAAGAATTTTCTCGCGAGATGGTCGAGGATCTGTTCGAAATAGCAACGAGACGTGATTTACACAAAGTTGTAAAGGCAATTAGAGAAAAGCTCTGTAAAAACACGGATGAAATACAACACGGAGTATTGAAAGCCGCACGCATAGCACTTCACGAGGGTTATTTTGATACTCTCCAGGAATTATTGAAAATTAGATTGAATTCTGAGCAAATCAATGATCTGATTCTGAGCGCCTGCAACGCGTTGGAAACGGGAGATCGTGTATCCGATCATCTGAAGTGTCTAAATTTAATTCTAAATATAAGAGGAGAAATTGTCAGTTTTGCTGACTGTAAGTATATTAGTTTCTATTTTAGATTTCTTTTCGGATATCTTGACAGTTTCTTCTTATGGAGAAGGGTGAGGGATCGTCGCGCGGGTCTCCTGCCGCCGTGGTGGGGGCGAAGTATTGCCTCGATCTATAAAATAAAAATTTATAATAAGAAGAAACTGTCAAGATATCCGAAAAGAAATCTAAAATAGAAACTAATATACTTACAGTCAGCAAAACTGACAATTTCTCCTCTTATATTTAGAATTAAATTTAGACACTTCAGATGATCGGATACACGATCTCCCGTTTCCAACGCGTTGCAGGCGCTCAGAATCAGATCATTGATTTGCTCAGAATTCAATCTAATTTTCAATAATTCCTGGAGAGTATCAAAATAACCCTCGTGAAGTGCTATGCGTGCGGCTTTCAATACTCCGTGTTGTATTTCATCCGTGTTTTTACAGAGCTTTTCTCTAATTGCCTTTACAACTTTGTGTAAATCACGTCTCGTTGCTATTTCGAACAGATCCTCGACCATCTCACGAGAAAATTCTTTCAAGTCTTATATTTTTTATAAAATATTTCTCGTCATTGACACCGAAGTAGTATTTGAGATCTTGCAAGAGTACCTCTGGTGTATCTTCGAATATCGGTGGTAATGATAGTTCTGACATTTTTTCTTGAATCACCTCTCGTGTCGATCGACCGTTTTCTTTATATTCGTCCAAGTTCGGACGTTGTTTGCATTTCTGTATTATCAACTCTACTATATTCCGCTGTTTGTTTGTTGCTGCTAGGTGAAGAGCAGTCAAACCTTTATTGTCGTACTGGCACCAGCTCCATTTTCAATTAACGTAACAAATACTTTACATAACATAACAATTATAATAAAGGAAATTAATTAATTGATTCTTGTAATAAAGTAAATTTATTATTCCTCTCGGATCTCATGTCATTTATTTCATATTTGCATTTGTTTTTGTGATAAAACTCGGCAACAAATCATTCAAATCGATGAAAATACACATATGGGCCTTAGATTCCATCAAATGACGCGTCTGATAATTTTCATTCATTTTTAAATTAAATTTTGTTGTTTATATCATAAAAATTATATTGTGTATATATATTTATATATATAGTTAAATATAAAGTTTAAATAATACAATCAAATTTTTTTGAATAAAAAATCACATTGTTGACGTAGAGATTTTTTCAAACTAAAAAAAATTTATTTCTAGTTTATTTTATAATATTTACTGGATATACATAAAACCGAGTTAGTTATTAAAATAAAGTTAGTTATTAAATAAAGTTAGTTATTAAAATAAATGTAAAATTTGTATTTTAATAGAATTATTGTTGTCGGTTTTAGTTGTCAATTTTGTTTTTATTGTTTTAATTGTACTTAATTAATTTAATTAATGGCCCCTTTGCGACGAGTTCGTTCGCGCATCATGCGTGAAATGCGCAAAAGCGTGAAATTTTACGCTTATTGCCAGCGATAAGTCGGCAATAAAAAGAGTATTTCTCCTTGCTGTCGATTCCTGGCTTTATGAAGCCAGGGTATGGCCAAGAACTACGAAAGATAAGACCAATCTGGCCAGAAGAAAGAAGACGAAGAGGATCTTATAAGGTAGGTTGGTGTACAACACCAATCGAAGTATAAAAGATATTGAAAGGGTAAGATTATAAGATTTTTTTGCATACGTGCGATTGCACGTAATCAGAGACGGAAAGTCCGTCTTGAATTAAATCCCGCAATTCAAATAATAAAATTAAAACTCCCCGCATAAAATTCCCTAATTATTTAAATCAAATTCGCGCAAGCTCTTCTAATTTTCGGATGCTCGCGGTTCTTTGTTAGATGAAAATACGGGTAGATAAGATTAAATAAATCTAGATAAAAATCGGGTGGGGTAGGTAGGGATACGGAAAACGAATAACGTAGTAATCACGGGTAGATAGGGACACAGGTAGAGATGAGGGGATGGAATTAAAAAAATTATAAATTAAATTAAAAAATTAATTTACTTTGTAATTTTTTAATTGAGTACAGTTAAAGTTTAACTCCATGAGTACAGTTAAAAGTAGAGTACAATTAAGGCCCATGATAGACTATAGATACATTTAATTAACTACATGTATAGGTAGGAAATATACATATATGGAATTTATTCTACATATGTTTGATGATTGAAAAGGAAAGCTGAAAATTTAATAATGTTTAAAATTAATTTTAAAATTATTTTTAAATATCAAGCTTCCCTGGAATTATTTTTTTGTAAAATGTATGCATTAAAAAATTTGTATACAGCATAAGTATGTATATTAATGTGTAATGTTACATGTAATGTGAAATTTATGTGATACTATGTCCAGGTAAATATCATCATATTCATTCTTTACAACATTTATCGAATTATTTACATTTTGATATATTTAAAAATATACATATCGAAAATCTGTTCGACATTAGTATTTATCTGGACTTAATAAGTCAAATTGTCGTGTTAGTGATTAACTTATGCGAAATCGTATGATACAATATACGTATGATAACACAAATTTTACTAGGTATATCTATGCTCGTATATTGAGAAGAGATATGTGATAATAAATCATATTTTTATTTATTAATTTATGATTACACAATACATTAACAAGGTAAAAACAGATAAAATAGGTGTTAGTAAATTTATCTATTATGTAATAACATAAAAATTAATTTAAAATTAATTTCGTTGCTTTATAATTTTATGCTTTATAATTTTTTGTATATTTGTTTACGAATTATCAAGTAATTAAAGCGTTACTGACGAAAACTTTGTAAGTTAAAACGCATTTAATATTTTATATGTATTATGTTAATGCATGTTTATACTTTTTATTTATATTGTGTATTATTATTGACTTCCTGCTTGTTTAAGATCTTTTTATATACCATTTGTTGAATTTCTATGAGCTTAAGCTTTACGTTATTACATAACAGTTAAATTTACTAATTTACACCTTTTTTATCTGCTCACGTAAGATAAAAACATAAAAAATTCTGTAATCATAAATTGATAAATGAACATATGATTTAATTCATCAGATATTCTTTCTCAATATACGAGCACAGATATATCTAATAAAATTTGTGTTATCACACGTATCTATCGCTTTCGCATACTTTCGCGTTATTAAAATTTTGTGAGTATATTATTATTAATAATATTATTTTTTATGTATTTTGAACAGCAATTTCTTTGTATTATATTTTTGTATTATATACATTTTTTGTATTATATTTTTGTATTATATTATATATATTGTAAATATCTGATTTTATATTTATATATTAATATTAAAGTTTAAAGGATAAAAAATATTAAAAATTTTTTATCCAAAGAAAAGAGGGCCGCTCGGCGGGGGTGGTGGAGGGCCTCTATAAGATAATTAATTTTTAATTTTGTATTATATTATACATATTGTAAATATCTGATTTCATATTTCTATATTGTATTGTACTATAAAATTGTATGAAACATTATTTTCTATTCCCTAAATAACAACTTCTGGATTATATTTGTACAATATTATATAAAATAAATTGTATTTTGATATAAAATAAATTTATAATAAAAAATAGTAAAGTTTAAAGGATAAAAAATATTAAAAATTTTTTATCCAAAGAAAAGAGGACCGCCGGTTGGAATCGGCGGGGGTGATGGAGGGCCTCTATAAGATAATTAATTTATTGGATAATTTATTTCTCTCTCTTTCTCACTATATACAAATACATGCATGAAGGCTTGTGTTACAGAATTCGAATTAGCATTTCGTGTATGTAGCACGGAACATAACCAGAAATTGTGCACATTTTATGTATCCACTGAGAACATTCGTGGACATTGGCTTCATAGTTTATGTCCACGTTGCTTATGTCCACAGAGGGCGTATTGTTTTTAGGGATCACCTAAAAGCGGGCCATGACGTCTCTCATTCTTAGGGCTATGGGCTATCGCACACAAAATGCATAGCGTTGCATAAACATAACATAAGACCGCTGGACCAATAAACACCTAGAAAAAAGTCGCCATATTGATTTACATAAGATGCGCATTGGTCCAGCGGTCTTATGTTATGCGTATGCTCTGTTATGCATTTTGTGTGCGATGGGCTTATGGCGGGGAGCACAGACCATTGCATAACGCATATGCATAAGAAATTTGATTGGTCCGTTAGCATGTGCATAAGGAATTTGACCAATCGAATTTCTTATGCATATGTATTATGCATAAGAAATTCGATTGGTCAAATTCCTTATGCACATGATAACGGACCAATCAAATTTCTTATGCATATGCGTTATGCGTTATGCAATGGTCTGTGCTCCCCGCCATAGCCCTAAGAATGAGAGACGTCATGGCCCGCTTTTAGGTGATCCCTAAAAACAATACGCTCTCTGTGGACATAAGCAACGTGGACATAAACTATGAAGCCAATATCCACGAATGTTTTCAGTGGATACATAAAATGTGCACAATTTCTGGTTATGTTCCGTGCTACATACACGAAATGCTAATTCGAATTCTGTAACACAAGCCTTCATGCATGTATTTGTATATAGTGAGAAAGAGAGAGAAATAAATTATCCAATAAATTAATTATCTTATAGAGGCCCTCCATCACCCCCGCCGATTCCAACCGGCGGTCCTCTTTTCTTTGGATAAAAAATTTTTAATATTTTTTATCCTTTAAACTTTACTATTTTTTATTATAAATTTATTTTATATCAAAATACAATTTATTCTATATAATATTCGTACAAATATAATAGGCTATCGCCCTTAGGGCTATCGCACACAAAATGCATAGCGTTGCATAAACATAACATAAGACCGCTGGACCAATGCGCATCTTATGTAAATCAATATGGCGACTTTTTTCTAGGTGTTTATTGGTCCAGCGGTCTTATGTTATGTTTATGCTACGCTATGTATTTTGTGTGTGATAGCCCTTAGGGCTATAGCACACAAAATGCATAACGAAGCATAAGCATAGCATAAGACCGCTGGACCAATGAGCATCTTATGTAAATCAATATGGCGACTTTATGCTGTGTGTTCATTGGTTTAGCGGTCTTAGGGCTATCACACACAAAATACATAGCGTAGCATAAACATAACATAAGACCGCTGGACCAATAAACACCTAGAAAAAAGTCGCCATATTGATTTACATAAGATGCGCATTGGTCCAGCGGTCTTATGTTATGCGTATGCTCTGTTATGCATTTCGTGTGCGATGGACTTTATGCTATGCTTATGCTTCGTTATGCATTTTGTGTGCTATAGCCCTTAAGCCCATCGCACACAAAATGCATAACAGAGCATAAACATAACATAAGACCGCTGGACCAATAAACACCTAGAAAAAAGTCGCCATATTGATTTACATAAGATGCGCATTGGTCCAGCGGTCTTATGTTATGCGTATGCTCTGTTATGCATTTCGTGTGCGATGGGCTTTACTCTATGATCAATATTTAAATGTTGCCTTGAGACAGAGATCTAAGTTCTCGCCAGATGGCGCGAAAATTGCCGTAACATATCCAACCTATCCAACAAGCCTTCAAAAACGAAGAGATTATACGAATATTTAAAATGGATATTTCCACATAAATTTAAGTGAATATTTGCACAATTTGCACTGAGTTGATCTAACGTTGAGCGTTGCAGTCACAATTAACATTTGAAGCAATCAGGAACAATGAGTGAATTTAAATTACATCATTTAATAGTGCAGTTAATTGAATTGTTGGGGTAAGCAAAACACTTTGTAATTCGCAAGACGTATCTCGTAAAATTGGATTTAAATAAATCTGAGAATTCTTACAAGAAACATTATTGCTCATGTCAAATACATGTAAATGTTATTTTTTCTTAGCTCGGAATCTGCTCCGGAAAGACACTTGGAGAAGCTACAGAAGGAAAGCCTAACTGCAAATGCTCTTAACGCCGTTGCTCCTCACAGTTGTATCCAGTACCTCGCCAAGATTTCATCCCAGCCAGAATTATTCATACAGAAGTACGAGGAACTAAAGTCGAAAAAGTTAGTGAGCTAATACTATGTAGATATTATGGCTTTCATACGGAATGGCAAGAAAATATTTTTCTTTTCAGAGTAGATTTGTTAGGTCCGTTTGTGCAGACTCTAGAATTGATATCTCAAGATGAAGAGCTAAAGAGGTACTTGTCGAAATCTGTATCAAGGACAACAGCTTCTAGTTCTCTGAGGGATCCAACTATTACACAGGAAGATTTGTCAAAGGTAACAGTACACATATATAATGCTTTTTAATGAAATTTTGTCTTAATTATATAATTTAGTATTTCGATTAATTGCTGTATTTCTTTTACAAATGCATTTTAACACATAACACATGTAGTGTTTTAAATATTCAATAGATTTGCAAAACTGTAATTAAAGCGGCTGTGGAAGGAGGAAAGAAATTAAATCAGCAAGTTTGTTCGATCAGTAAGAAAAATGATGGTGTCTTAATGAAGCATAATTGGGTGGTGGAACGTCCACGTATAACTTGGGATTTTCACAGTGACGCCACTGTAACACATTTTCAAAGTTTGTAATTTTTTGCCACATGTAAGATTGGAAAACGATAAAATGTGTATGTCTAAATTAATTAAATATTTGTAGAGGTTGTACCAATTGTATCTCAGGAGTCTATACTTCTTTGGGATATTTTATATTGCTTGAAAGGAATAGATGGATCGTATATTGTTTCTGAACCATTAACGAGTCCTTACGCTGTTAAAACTTTCAATATATCACCAGATGTTGGTAAGGAACATAGAAAGATTAGAAATTTTAATCTGAAGTAAAATTATAAAAATAAAATTAAATGTTTTAAACTTTGCCTCTAGGTGTATCATTTAAGCAATTAGCGCAACAGATATTACCTTTAGCCTCCTACTATTCCATGACGGTGAGATTTGTTGAAGAAAAAGTCTCGCCAGATGACGGACAAGTCAATCATGCTCTGAGAGGAGCTATACGATCTCTACTAAAAGATTACTTGGTATGATTACAATTTATAATATGATATAACTTGAAGACATATTTATGTTTCTCTAGTTTAATACATATTTAAATTGATTTTACAATTTTTATTGTTTCAGCTCTTTGTCGTGCAACTCGAGACAGAACACATTCATGGTAAACTAAGTTTGCAAAAACTATGGTTTTATATCCAGCCTACTATGCTTACGATGTCTATACTTTCTCAAATTACATCCACGATATGTAAGGTTAGTCTAAAATATCAGTTAGTAGTAATTAAACTCACACAGAATTTGAGCTGTACAACTGAAGCATTAGAATTATAATGTGATGTAAAATATTTGATTCTAGGCAAATGCTAGAGGAGGCAAAGTATTGAGCCTTCTGCACGAGCAAACGTTGAACAATGTTAGTGGTGAAGCAAAATCTAAAGAACTGTGTTTGTATCTGGTGCAAGCAGCAAGTATGCCATATATGCAAATTTTAGAAAAATGGGTTTACAAAGGAGTGATATGCGATCCATATCAGGAAGTTAGTATCAAATTAATTTTTATACAAATAAGTATAAATGGCACATTCATACTTATTTATTTATCAGTTCTTTGTAGAGGATAATGAATTGATTCAAAGGGAAGAACTTCCTGTAGATTATTCTGCAGATTATTGGGAAAAGAGATACACTATGCGACTAGAAAGGATACCTGTATTCCTGAATGAACATGCACAAACTATACTTAGAACAGGAAAATATTTTAATGTGATTAGACAGTGTGGTATGTCTTAAAATAATACAATAGGATATTTATTATATTATTAAAAAGTAAAATGAGTGTCGCTTTATGCATTAATCCTAAATCTTTAATTAGTTTGCAATTTATTGTTAATTTATTTTATAAATTCAATAAAAGGTAAAACAGTACAATGGGGAAAACAAGAACCATTGAGTTATCAATATCAAGGGCAGAAATACATAGCTGCTATCGATAGGGCATATTCAGAAGCTGCTAGAAAATTATTAGAAGTTCTTATGAAGGAAAATGATCTGATGGGTAGATTACGTAGTGTGAAGAGTTACTTTCTTCTTGCCCAAGGAGATTTTGTGGTAAGCTCAATTCTACACTGTTGAAATATCAATTAAATATCATTTTACTCCTTTTATTATTTAAAATGTTATTAAATATTTAAGTCATGTCTTTGGATAAAAATTTACAAAATTTACAAATTATTTTAAATAATTAATTATTGTATACCGAGATCACAGCATAAACTTGACAAAAATATAACATTGCTGCTAAACATTAGCTTTAAATATTAAGTTTTGAATAATTGTTTTTTATTATTGTTGCTAATATTACTAATATTCTAGGAAGGTCCTAACTTTTTTCTTCTTGATCCTAATATTTCTTAATGTTTTATTTGATTTTATCCTTTCTTTTTTTTCAACAATTTTTTATGTCTTGTTGATTTCTTCTTCCTTCTTTCAGTAGTAGCACTATGTTCATGTTGCTGCTTATTTCTTCAATGTACCTCATTGTTTTTTTAAATCTAGAAAAGTTCTTTAGCATTTTCCAAAATTTTTATTTTTTATACGACAAAATATTTGTCTAATTTTACATTAGGTACAATTTATGAATCTCTGTGAAGCTGAGCTGAATAAGAGTATGTATGACGTCGTTCTGCATCGTTTAGCATCTCTCCTCGAAGTTGCCTTGCGAATGTCCACTGCAGATTCAGATCCTTATAAAGATGATCTGAAGCCGGAATTACTTCCATATGATCTACAGTATCAAATGTTTAGAATACTCTCTATCCAAACTAGAGACGAGAAAGGTATGGACGAAAGGTAGAGAGAAAGGTGTCATTAAAAGTATCACTTACTTAATTTACTTCAAAAGAAATTAATAACGAAAACTGATCTCCCTTGCAGAATACTGTTTCCAAGCAGGTAAAGTTTTGACTGGCTTGGAAGCTTTTGTTTTCAATTACGATGTTAAATGGCCAGTTTCTCTGATTATTAATAGAAAGGCCATAGCTTGTTATCAAATGTTGTTTAGACATCTGTTTTATTGCAAATATGTTGAGAGGCTTTTGTGCAGGTAAATTATTCTGTTTCCAGAGAGCATATGCTTTATATTCATAAAAATTTTAAATCTAATGGATTTTAGAGTATGGGTCAGCAATAAAATAGCGAAAACTTTCACACATGAAGTGGCTATGGCTTACAGACAAGCATTTTCATTACGACAGAGGATGCTTGATTGTATACAGCATTTGGAATATTATATGATGGTAGAAGTTGTGGAACCAAATTGGTTAAAATTCATAAATAAGATGAGCAAGGTGAGATGATATTTCCTAATTTTATCTATAAAAATAT
Source organism: Crematogaster levior (assembly GCA_901521435.1). Lineage (NCBI taxonomy): Eukaryota > Metazoa > Arthropoda > Insecta > Hymenoptera > Formicidae > Crematogaster > Crematogaster levior. The sequence goes on along the minus strand of CABEGB010000671.1, from coordinate 290,078 downwards.
ACATCTTTAATGTAAATAAAATGTATATACACTTTATATTTAACTTTACCTTTGATAAATTAATACCAGGTTAGTAATGTTGATGATGTACTGAGCGTGCATCAAGATTTACAAGACAGTTATCTGAAGGAATGTATGTTAACGGATCCCGATCTTCTTGGGTGTATTACTGGTATATGCTCCATATGCATAGAATTCTGCAATTTTATGCAGGTAAATCCTTCTGTTATATATGCTTCTTTCTAATAATTATCTAATTCATGCATGTATAAAACTACATCTAACATCTCTTCTAAATTGCGACCATTCTTTCGATTGGATTCGTACATCGCTTTACTTATTATTACATAATATATTTCTGAATATACTAATAAATATGTAAAGTCTCATGTTCTTTCCCTTGTATAATAATTTAATGGAAAATATTTATGTTAACAATTTATATATTTTTTAAATGTGATTTTATTAAATCTTTTTCTTGGCTTACAATTTAATTTAAAACTTATATTAAAATTGTATTTCTAAAACATAAGATTATATTTAATGAAATAACATTTAACAAATAAAGGATAAGGATATATAACGGGAAAGAAAACTATAACAGAATTGTAAGGGTTTGATATATTAAGTTTTAATATTCTACTAATGTTAAGCGTATGAGCCGCTACTACATTGATGCCGAATTGACATCCATGATCGGTACCTGTCAGGAAGATGTCTATGAATATGAGGTATACTTTCAAAGCTTTAAGCTCGCCCGAATGCATTTCTGTAGCCCTAGAATCATTTCTTTGCAGACGAAGCATCTTTTCATCAATACTGTTATATTAAGAACATGTGACTGATATACATATGTATATATCTTTATTTATTATTATTCCCAATTTGCATGGTGTACAATTTATACTTTATAAATATTAACGTCATATAAATAAATAATTATTAATATAACATCTTATAATGTCTAACAAATATTAACATGTACAGAGATGTTTTTCACTTTAATATTTAACGAGTATACTTTTATATATTGCATTATATTGTTCTTAATACATATAGAAAAAAATTGAAGGTTTCAATACATTTCTGGTATAGATTTGTATTTGAATGTAATTATCATGTTTTAAATTCTCATTATGTAAACATAAGTAGATAATAAAATATTTGCTAATATACGTATTCTATAAAGATGTAGATGAAGATGAAGTAAGTATAAAAATATATAAATATATGAAACAGTATGTTTATATATATAGAATGTTCATTGTAGTTTCCTGATGTACGTGTATCACAAAGAGAATAATCTTCGGTAAAATAATTTTTGTCTCGATTAAAAAATTATATTATATCCTTCTGTTTTTAGAGTGAGCGAAAATTATTCTTATTTATAACAAATTTAGAAAAAAATAAAATTTGTTTATTATCTTTCAATTTATGGAATGAATTTTTTGATATTTTTTTCAAGAGCATGAACTTGAAAAATATTTAGTGATATGTGTTTATAGTAATATGTTCATAAAAAGTATCTATACGTATTGTAAAAATTGCAATTGTTTATTTATATATATTTTTAAATATGATTTTGATATATATTATTGGCAAGCTATGTATTTTTATAATAATGTTTTGTACAAAGCAACATATTGTATCTTAAACATTTATTATTATGTTACTTTGTTAAATTATGAATACCTCATTATATAAGTTAAAAATTTGCATATCCATTGAATATAAATATATTGAAGCATTATTATAAGTATTATAAGATAGCATTAACTATCATCGAGAACTATAATAATATATCATATCAAGAAAAGAATTATATTTTTATAATTAATCGTAAAAGGCATAATTAATTGATAATAATTTGCATCATCATTTAAATAATACTTCATTATATATCACATTTGTTACTTTCAAAAAATTGCTTTTTAATTTTATGTAATATACATATACATGTTTATAATATATCAATTGATTGTATTTTTTCATAGATTGAGAACAGTTCTATAGCGAAAGATGGAACAGGAAATTTTGAAGAAATAATCGTATCATTAGATGAGAGGTTTATTAAAGTGTTGACACGACTTCTAGACCGAATTTGTGATTTGGGTTGTGATAATAACAATGAGAAATTACTTAATGTGTTATGTCGGTAAGAATTCTATTTATATAAGTTTTAAGCAAAGATTATTCCTATTATTCCTTTAGGATAAATTTAAATGACTAACTAACAAAGATACAGTACAAATTTGTTTTAATAATATGTTTTGCATGTATATATTAATAAAACATTAACAAATTGTTTATTTTTAACAGCTAATTAAGATAAATTATTCTAGTTCAATTTTTAATTCTTATTTTTTTGATGTGTTAAATATTTATTCTGACATTAATTAACCATCCTACATATTTATTAGATAAATTTTATTAAATATACATAATATTTATACGTCCTCTTTTTCTTGTCATGATTGACAAGAAAAATTTTATAAGTAACAATTTATTTCTAAATGAATGATTTATGTTTAAATTAGACTTGACTTCAACATGTTTTACACCGACATACTAATACGTCGAGGAAGAGAGAAAACCATCACGCAGCAAGATATATCTGGTTAATAATACATATTATTTCTAATTTATGCACGCACATGTAAAGACATGTACACATTGTACGCATGAAAGATGGAGATATAAATTTCAACCAAATTTATTACACTTTATCTTTTGGCCATATAAATTATATACAAACAAATCTCATAAATAGATCTAAAAAAACTATAATTATAATAGGAAATCTTATAGTCCTTAAAAATTTACTTAGAGATACACAACAATTATATGTACAAATTATATAAAATAATCATTTAAAAAATATATTGAAGATACATTCGTTATATATTATACAAATCATGCCTTATATATTATACAAATCATGCAACGATACATCCAGATATTTATATATTGTGTAATGTTTAGATAAATTTATTCGATTAGGTTTGTTTAGTATTGAATTTAATGACACATTTACACATAGCTAAGTTAAACCGCTTTAATACATAATACAACATACACTTTGCAAGTATAGTATAATTAAGTAATAATAATAAAATTAAGTGTAAAGTTCTAATAATTAAAATTAAGTATATAGTTCTAAGCAGTAATCTATTTATAAAGGGTAAGTCATTTTATCATTTTAAAAATCTATTAACAATAGAATATGTAAAGAAATTTGAACATCTCACATATACATTCATGTTTTTATACATATAGCGAGCAGCTCTGAATCCATGATTTTTAGTGTAGAAACTTTAAAGACTTTATATTATATAATAATATATAATTATAATACAGAATGACAAAATTGTTGTCTCTGCTATCTGATAATTGTTGTTTTAAACACAGAGGTATATAACGACAAAGAAATAATTAGAATTGGTCTTTGAATTAGAAGAGAATTAGAATTGATTTGGAGATTAAGAATTGGTCTTAGATATTGAAAGTACACTAAAGATAGTTTTGAAAGTGCACTAAAGATAGTTTTGTGTTGAAGACAAGTGTAATTACTTCTTAGTGATCAAACAAGCCGTCGATTTATGATGAGTCGACGATTATTTTCGCAAATCAGTTTTAGTGTGATATCAGTGAGTATGAGAAATTTTTACCTCACCTTTATTATAACCTTTATTATATATATTTTACTGGTCGAGATGGTTCAAACAGATTACAATTTCACATGAAAACTCTTGCGTGATGATATGTATATAATGAATATATGTATTTCTCAAAAATATGTAAAATAAAACAAATATCGTTCTTTCATGAGTACAAGAACTTATTAAAAAATACTTAAAAAAATATAAGAACGTTAATTTTTTTTTGTAAGAAACCTTGCCAGATGTTTATGATAATCTGAAAAAGATTAGATAATATATTGCGGTTCTGGGGGGAATTGAATAATGATACATTAGATAAATAAAGTATTTTGTATCTCTCTTTTATATATTTATGTAAGAATATAAGAAATTGGAATATGCTGGAAAAATGCAAATTTGACCCAGCAGATCTAAATTTTTCCCCAAGTAACTTCAGTATGATTTTTGTCAATCTACACAACTCGCTAATAACTCAGTAATAGATTTATATATTGTTATACTGTTTTATATTTATATATGTAATAAATTTTATTTTATATAAGATTATAAGATTGGTGTAAAATTATACGAGTTACATATGGCGGGCAAAAACACGTTATAAAATTAAATGATAAGATTGAGATTTTTCAAAGCATTCTCCATCGCAATTAATTTTTCTTCTTGCTTATTCAAAGCGATCATTATCTTTTCGGTATCTGACAGTTGATTTTTATCAGAAATAATACATTTAGCTTGTTCAATTATATCAGAATCTAATTCCAGGATAGGCCAATGTTCATCATGATTTACCGAATTGCTTTGAACATAATATTGGTCGTCGGGAACGTCCAGATTATTACACATGACAGTGATCTTACCGTTTTTCAAATAATGCGGAAACAGAAGAATTTTGTTGATGAGAAAGCCAAAAGGATGCCATTGTGAAAAACGCGACTTTCCGCAGCTAAACCAATTAAACGGTTCGCCCCCGCTGTCTCTCCCTCTCCGCTCACGCGTCTTCGGAGCCGCGTCCGCTCCGTTCCGCTTTTTCGCCCGGCTGTTCCTTCGGTCGCTGCTCGCCCGTTTTCCTGCCGCTTGCCCCCCTTCCCCCCCGCCCGGCCGCCCCCCCGGCCCCCCCCCCCGGTGGTCCCCGCTGGGCTATGCGCCGCCCCGGCAATCGTTGGACGTTGCCTCTCCCTTTTCTCCTGCTGCCCGTTTTTCCGCGGCGTGTCCGGCTCCGCGCCCTTGCTCGTCCCTGCAGGTCCTCGCCCGCCGCGCGTGCCCCCGCGCTGCTGCGCCCCCCTCCTGGTCCCCGCCTTCCTTCCTCCCGGGCCCTTTCGCCACCTTTCCCCGCTGGGCGGTTGGCGGCCCTTTTGTCTGGTCTCCGCGTCTCCGCTCCCCGGCGGCCCCTCTGCCCCCCGCGTCCTCCCCTCCTGCGCCCTCCCCCCCCTCCGCTCCCTCCTCCTCCCTCCAGCCGTAGCCAGTTCTCCGCTACGTACTGACCGCACGACCGAGGTTGTCGCCCGAGCGCGTTGTTCCCGCTGTCTTGTTTTCGTTTCGTCGTCACGTGCGAGAAACTGTGTTTGCGAAATCGCGTGGAATCTTCAAATCGGGGGATGCCCGGTAGTGATAGGAGAGATAATGGTTCGTTGTGTGGAAGAATCTGGGGATAGTTTGGGAATTGGCGAAATTCCGTTCTCGGAAGAATACCGATTTCGACATGTGTCTGTACGGAATATTGAAAGATTTACGAGATTCGAGATCGATCGACTTGCGATAATGCTGCTGAGATTCGATTGTCAGATAAATCAAAAGATAGTACGATCGTTGCGTCATTTTTCTTGACGGATTTAATATTGCGGGATTTCTTTTGTTGTATCCGATTGGCAATTACTAATGATAAATCAAATTGATTTAAGCAATCTCATTCATATAATATTCAATAAACTCTATTTCTAAATTTTCATTCAAGTGATTTCATTAGTTACGCAACGTTTTACGCACGGCAGAAGATCAAATTGTTTCGAGGAACAACTTTTTGCTTTTGAACATTTTTAGTTTAATTATTAATAATTATATCAATAGCTAATTTGACTATTAATCATATTACAAGTAATTCTGTTGCGAGTCATATTAATACGTGTTATTAATAATTGCCGCAGAAGGTTTAGAAAGCCTATGATTCTCAAAGACTTGCAAATCAGAAATTAGCCGATCACGCTGCATCGCGGGAAGATGCGCATTGTATTCTTCATGGAATCACGTGGCGCGTGTATATTGTCGTGCTACTTCAGGACCAGTCATACCTGTAATTCCACGTCCACCACGTGGTCGATCGCAATCTCGTAAACACACTTACCGCATCGACGATCTAGGAGAATATCATCTCTGGACGATCGATCGATCAGTTTCTGAAAGTCACGTTTAAAGATTTCGAGGCAAAAACCAGTATAGCCTCAGCGAATTCGACGGAATATTCACAGAATAAATATACACGAATGGTCCTCGCGCCAATCATCGGAATTTCGTAAATAAATCCAGAGATTACTTTCGCGTACATTTCGCATTTCAGTATAGTGGTGAAATGATTCATTGAAATGACATTGTTTCTAGTTCAATTTATCCTTTCATATATTTATTTTCCTAAATCTCGCTTTGTTTATCTATTTATGAAAAATAATTCGGTCAAATTATACGAAAAAAGAAATTTCATTTATCTAATATAACACGCGATCAGATTGTAATAGAAAATTTTTAAACAATTTTAGAGCGAGATACAATAAATAATTGCAAATTAGGTTTAAATGGAAAATTTGGTTCTTAATTATAAATTCGAAATCATGCACTATCGATTTATAACGTCTTAGTATCTTCGGAAAGATGTTACAATGATCGAAATTATCGTAATAGCAAAATATCCGTTCACAATGAACATATGTGCAAGCTATTTTCTTCCACGCATCGTACAACAAAGAATAATAAGGAAATGTTAATCTATTAGCGGAACGTTTTCTTATATACGAGGATTGGTGTGAAGAATATTAATTGCTTCGCCGATTATTCGCTACTGATTGGACTGAAAGAAGATGGCTGGTCTACAACGTGGAAAAATTCTGAAAGACAAATATAGAAAATCAGAATATCAATGAGATAAGATTTTTCGACTCGCTTTTAAGGCGGAAAAGCGATAATCGAGGAAATTTCGTAGATATTCAAAAATCTATTCGTAAATAATCTTCTCCTAGAGTTATCTCTAAGGAAAGTTTTTTAAATGTCAAAAAATATATTTCCTACGGAAAAGTGTTATCTAAAAAAGAAATTTCCTAAAAAACATTTATCGAAAGACTTCAAAAAGAGAAAAATTCTTTAAAAAATTATACTACTTGAAGAGGAATTTTTTCTAAGGAATATTTTTATACATGTATTCAATTCTCATTAAAAAATGTCCACAGAAAAAAATGTTGAAAAACATTAATGAAGAGATAATTGAGAAAAGATTCACGACGATTTCGAGGAATTCTTTCAAAGATATTCTAAGTTTTCGAAGACATTTTTAAACAACTGTGACGCCTTTATATCAAACAAGAAAACGTACAGTTTCTCTCTCTTTCGTAGACAACAATTACTTTTCTTCCTTGATTTTTATAAAGGAATCGATGTTTCTGAAGAAGATCACAGAGAAGCAACTATCAACTTCTTTCCTTTAGTTTTTCTCGATTTTTGTGATTCTCAAGAGTTTCAAAGTTGATTAATTTCCACTTCTCGGGTTCGGCGAAGATCAACATCTCTTCGTCATAGTTGGTAGACAAGAATGACATTCGAGGTGATGTTCATGCAAGCACCGCGGAGCGTCGCGACGCTGGATCGACGAATTAAGCGTCGCAACTTCAGCTTTACGTAATGTCAATCTGCTGCTGCTACTACCAACACCGTCGGGTGGGACTCGTCAAGGTCACGGGCCGCGGAAAACGCGTTGCAGACCTGTAACAAGACGCCGTCAAAGCCGCCGTTGATTCTACTAATCTAGTGAGAAGCAAAACGTTCCACCAATCAAGTTGAACGAGCGGAAGCCTTTGAAGGGAACAAAGTGGAAAGAACGAAGTAATCCAGTCGATCGATTTAACGGATCGAGGAAAAGGTATGAGGTGAGAGAGGATAAAAGAGAGAAGAAAAAGGAAGAAAACTTAAAAGATTTAAAAAAGTATGAAAAATTAGGCGTAAAACATAAGAAAAAAACTTGAAAAGTTGTGTGAAAGACTCATAAATTTGAAGATCACAATGAAGAAAGAGAAAAGACCCAAGAAAAGTAGAATAAATATGAGATTGTTATTTTAGGAAAGTCCTTTGGGAGGACTAAAACTTAAAGAAACCTCCACGGAAGTCTGAAAAGGAAAAGCTGAGAAAAATATCATCAACCGTTCTTGAAGAAAACATCGTCAGTCTCAAGGCCTTACTCGAAGGACAAGTATCTTTTCCTGTCAAGATATCATCAGACAGTCTCATCGTCTTCCTGGATCAGCGATTGCGTCTGAACAACCTTCGCAGCTTCGGAAATTCGCGAGATCAAACTTGTGTTACTGAAGTTTCAGACGATCGTGCGTGTAACTCTCATTTCCGTCGTTGTGTGTTGTTAATAAAAGTGTCCAACTCGTTCGCACAGACTCGCTGCGGCTCTCGTCCCGTCCGCAAACACATTATCAATTCTCGCGCATCAAGTGTCCTCCTGAAGTCAAAGTATAAATACTTTCGGATCCTTAAATCGTCTCAGGTTGGTTATTAATCATATCAAACGACTCCGGACCTGCGATCAAACGAATTTGATGGTTTCTCTTTGATTTACTTGTGAAACATTCCTGATGGAAATATCATTTCTTACAAATTTTAACATTACAGAGAGTCTCCTGTAATTTGTACATTTAACGAGTAGAAGATCTAAATGAAATAAAAATACAGAATAAAACTTTTTTGTCTAAGGTTTTTTTGAGAGAATATTAATTTTGAAAATTGAAGAAATAAAAATATCTTTCTATCTTTAAAAATGCACATTTTAATATATTACAATAAAAATATATTTAAAAAAAACATTTTTACTTCCGTCCTTAATTTTCAAAATCTGTTGTATACACGGTTGCACATGTACGTATCCATTATATATAATTTTTCAATAATTTATTTATTAAATAAAATATGCATATAGATATAACGTATTCTTCTTTATGTATGCATTCAGAAATAATGCATTCAGAATTAATTACAGTGATATACATATACTGTAAGTTCGTTAAGAGAATATCTAAAATAGATATCTAGAGAGAATATCTAAAAATATACAAATGTTATACACAGTCTATTGAGAAAAATTAAAATAACAAAATTATACAGATAATAGAATGCAAAATAAAAAAAAGATTTTCCGTGTCTATTTATATACATCTCGAGTGTGTTTCTAATTGAATTATTAGAACGGGGAATCTCCGGCGTTAATGGTTAAGATATATCGAATATCATTATTCATGTTTACAATTACTAATGTCCCTTGAAAGAAGATCTAATATTCAAGTCTCATACGACATTATTGTCTGCCAACCAGATCGGAAGAAGGCGCCGAATGTCCGGTATCACGACGCTGTGCAGAAACTTTTGGGCAGGACAATGAGTGTCAAAATCGTTGTGAGCGTCACCGAGCTCACGAATATGGACGCCAAGGATCGTTACGTCGTCGAGGGCATCGGTGAGTCAACTTTTTAAATTTTCCATTGAACGAATGATATCGTTTCGCTTTAAAATTAAGAAAAAAATTATGAACAAGGAAGGAAATAATGTCGAGAACTGTGTTTCGAAGAAGCCACGTCGAACTTTGTTCATTGAAATAAATTCTAGTTTCCTAACGTTTCTTGTAACCGCGATCTGTGTCTTTTTTTCATTTGCTATCTAGATATTTTATCATGTAAACAAATTATTGTTTGATCAAACTGGATCAACACTCATACTATATTTTGGAGTCAGACGTTATACAATGATCTAAAAAAATCTGAAAAAATCTAACTAAACATATTCTCACTTTTTTATTTCAATTTTTAAACACTAGAATATTCGCAATTTGAGCAATAAAACAGTGTGCGATGGACGCATCGCAAGTGTCTGCAAATTGTATGAATTCTATACACATTAGAAAAGCTAATACTCTGCTGATTGTGAGATACCTAAAGAACATCTAATTCTCTTTTTATCGTCCTCCATATATTGTAAAATATGATATACAAAAAAGAATACGTCGCATTTTATATTTTTTCATTTGCACTACATAAAAAATTATATAGTTCAACAATTGAAATAAAAATTTGAAAGTTTGTTGTCTCTCTAAGCTAGCTTTTTCAGACCACTATATGTGGATGATTCGAACATTCGACTTCCCCTGCCTTCCCTTGTTCATCGAGATTCATTCGGATATGAGGCGAATGTTACGTAAACATGTTATGTGACGCAAAAAAGCGACGCAGCACAAATAGAATATAAGGATAAGTTATATCATATAATGACTGTTCTTACTCGATAATATTCGAATAATGTTCAGGTAAATAGTGCGCATTTTCTTTTATGATGACAAAAATTAATATGTGTTAAAATATATAATACATATATGTGTGTACAAGAACACAAATATGTTTATTTATATTATATATGTTTACACATAATATGTTTATATATTAATTCAAACTGCTAATTTGTTCGCAATTCCAAATTAGCTACTCCACCGGGGAAACAAAAATTTTTTGCCAATTTTTTTACTTTTACGGACAAAAACGCAAAGATAAGATAAATAAGCAGACAAGTGCATAAGAAGATACGAAACTTTTTGTGTAGATTTTCGTGGAAAAAAATATACATTGTTTTCCAAAGCTATGAAAAACTGCGACAAGCATCGCTTGAATGTCCGATCGTGCTCACTAAAACGACTCAACGTATATTATTACGCTAATACGCCCGCTAATTGTAAGTATCATCGGTCAACTCGCTCGCGCATTTACATGCAATTACGCGAATTTGTGCGCGATTCACGACTGCTAACATGGCCATCAAATAAACATCCGCGCGTCATTTACGGGACTCATTCGCACGTAGTAGATGAGGTCTGCAAATGAATCGCGCTACAAGATCGCCGCTCGTCATATGACTCGTCTGAGATCTATTTTCGATACTCCGCCAGATACTTTTGTTTGAGATTTCTGATTAATAATCGAAAAGAACAGCATCTATTTTGAATTATTACATACATATACATATTTTTGAATTAATTAATTGTTTCTGGAACGTTTTCGAACAAAAATTCTTCGAAGTTTCTTCTTGCTTTTAAGAACGACATTCGTTTTTAGGAAACATTTTTTTATTCTGTATTAAAACAGAAAGTATTCTTATTCTCATTGGAAATATCAAGACTGGCGGATAATACCTGATAAATTTTAATAAGTGTAACATTATTCTCTTTCGTAGTAGTTATAAATAATTGATAATTTCTTCCAAGTTCTCTATATCCTGAGGCGCGCTTCGTCCGATCTAGATGTCGGTTTATACGATTTGCGGAGCGGATAGTATTGCTCAGCATGATTAATAGATTTTATCTGTGTAAAAAAGCCGGTAATTACGCCAACGTTACATTATATAATCCACTACCGACTATTTGCGACCGTCCGCGCGTCTAGAATTTGTGATATTCCCGCGCGAATTTATGGTCTATGACAATCCCACGTTATACGGTTCCATACTTGGAAACTACTATATTAAAGGATCTCTCTCCGTGACTATCAAAATAGAAATTTAATTTACATTGAAATTTCATGAAAAGTTTGGAAATTTGTGGACATTGTCATCTTAACGGGCTCGGAGAATCGTGCATTTCAAAATAATTTAATTAATTCGTTGAAATTTCATGAAAAATTTTGAGAACTCGCGAACACTGTTTCTCATCTTTGGAAACTCAGGATCGCACATCTCGTAATTACGATCTTGATATAAATTTTTTATTCGCCGCTTATCTTTGTTATCGTGTAAGCTGCTGGAGAAAAAAAGCTGCTCTTTTGGAGCCGAGTTATTTTGCATATTAACAACTTTATTCTTTCCGTACTTGGTTTTCTGAAGTATAGCTTACCTTGTGTGATTAATTCATTTAACGTTCGAGCGTTACATCTACCAGTTAAAAGATCTACAGTGGATAATAATGTGCCTTCATATAACAAAACACAAAATTTTGTAATCTAATAATCTAATCTAACGCAGTTGTACTGTAAAAAACAAAAGGGAGGACATGAGGGGAGGTAGTGATAAGCGAACAATTACATTATCGGTACGTGATAATAGGCAGTGGCCAATTAGCTTTATGATGTTCTTTATTCCAACTGTGCTTTCGCTGTCACGCATTCCTTATCGCAAATCTTAGCGAGGATATAAAAATAACTCATCCTTGACATTGAAACGCGTTAGCAAGGCTGTAAATTTATTCGTTAAGACGCTATTTTAAAGTGCGACTTACAAGAAACAAAACATATCAGAAGTTTCCAACGTGACAAATTCAAAAGATATTTTCACAATTTTCAGACTTCGAAGATCACAAAACTCAGAATTTTTAAGAGAGGAATTCATTATCCAAATATCTTGCGATTTTGGAGCTTGATATGTAAGATTGACTTGATTAATCAATCTCGAAACTCTTAAGTAGATAAAAAGAAAATATTATGCTTTATAAACTTTTTATACTTACTTTATATGTTGTACAAAGAAATTTTAATAATTTAATTATCACACACACACACACACACACAAAATATAAAATATTTGTAGAAAAAAATTATTTATACATTTTAATTCCTAGTTTCATGAGTTGACGTTTCGATTCTATTCCAAGAGATAAGAACGGACAAATCACTTTATGTCTCAAATATAAAGGCGCGTGAGTTCGGGTAGTTGAGTCTGTCATTCGTGTCCACACACACCAGAATTCGGTAATCAGAGCCGGAACGCCGTCATCATCGCGACTAATAAAATTCACCGCGGTTCTTGATGGCAATTGCGGTTCCAAGTTCAAGGTCGTTATGCTCCGCGACACGTTCCGCGACTTCCAGCGGATGGTATCATTTCCACTTCGAACCGTTACCTGGCAGAGGAGATAACACCATCGCCACGTGCCAACGTTTCACGTGCATGTCCTCGTGGTGCGGTAAATAAATCAAATTCGTTTCTCACTCACTTTTAAACGCAAACACGTTTTAGTTATGCAAATTCCTAATTGAATCTGGAAACACATTGTTAAGATTCTTTCGCAATCTTCGTGGATAAAATATTATCCTCTCAGATTCTCATCTTTCGATGATAGGAAATTACGCGATATTTTACGAAGAAGCTACAGAGAGGAACTGTCATTACGTCACGGCGTAGTGTTAAGAAATTAAATCCGCTTACTTTTCGTTTTTGCCGCAGCGTCTTAATTTTTTTAACTTAGTACATGAGAATATTTTTATTTCACCGATCGCAAATTCTTGGTACGTTCGATATTTTTAAGTTTTAAGAGTTGCTGTTTGACGGACAAAAGGATATAAACGCTATTTTATCTTATCACGAAATGTTAAAGAGACGCACGATGCTTATGTAATATGTGAACTTGTTTTTTTTTTTTGTAAAGTAAATTATATTAATGTGAGCAGCTGTGTTATAAAAATTAAAGTATTGCTAATTACAACACAAAAACTACTTTGTAGATTTTTCGAGGCTTCTTCTAGAAATATTTAACTTGAATTTCTTTACCTGCACAGTTAAGAAATTAAATAGTGTCTCATTGAAAAAGAATTTGAGCATTCGCATTCTTCAAACTTGTGCTCTTAAAATTTTATTTAATTAGTAAATAAAAAAAGAGTATGTTTATTCTCGATAAACGTGAGTATTAATCATCCTATTCTCTGAACTTTTTAACATTAAGAAATGACGATATACATATCTTAGAAAATTGCTCCTAAGCGCTCAGGTGATAAATTAATAGCCAGGTTGTCAGATTACACACCGATTAGTAAACAATGTAATTATAATGCACAATCTCCAAGATGCAGCAATAGGAAGCTACTGAAATTATTATAATGGGGACGATAACAATTGACTCACTCGTTTACGCTCAACAATGCTCGTAGCCGGCGATTACACGAGACGGAACCTTTAACATTTCGCTCATTAACAGAAATATGATTCGCCGAATAAATCGCCATGATGTCATGTCATAAGAGCACGAATCTCGAGAGCAACGAACCACTCATCTGCGTATCATCTTTTGTTTCAAAGTCCAGAGAGCCGGAGATTAATTCAGATGACTTCAACTATTCTTTGAAATTTAGTCATGCTTTAAAAATGTTTTTTTACCGCTCCTACCTGAACTTTGAACATTGTAATTTGTAGAATTGTCCGAATAATGATTCTCAAAAGTTACACATGGCCTATTTGGTAGATGTCAATCTAAATGCAAAGAGTGGTATTTATAAAATTAATCATGTGAAATAATGTAACAATGAATCATTATAATACAATGTGTTAAGTAGTACATCAATTAAAATGATAATTAGCAACTGACGTAATATTGAAGGAATAACGATATTGGAATTCTCTCACGAAGGTGGATTTGTACGTGCGCGCGTGCACCGAACACAAAATAAAAAATTCTTTATTATCTGTCGTATTTCGACTGTATACTTTTAATACTTTTATTATATTACTATTTTGATAAGTCGAGACAATATAATAACGCAATAATAAGAAATGTATTAATTTGATTTGAGATGTCAGATAAAGCATTTTCGCTACAATATATTTCTGCTTTTTAATTTAAAGAAAAATTCCTGCTAAAACGAAAAGATTGATTCGTGATGACATACCATATGTGTTACATATGCTGATATACGTTAGAGCTGTTTTAATCAGTTCAGAAATGATGATTTTGACCTGAATTTTGACAAGCTGCTAGACAGCCAGTGACGGAAATAAAATATTTAGAGACATTGTTGGCCAGAACATCCCTATCAACTTATCAAAAGACATTTTGAAATCATCTGAAAATATGGAAATATTCAAAGAAAGAAGATCCATTATCCCAACGTACACTTTTGGCCGTATAATACCTGCGTATCGCTCTTATGTGGCCACAAACAAAAAAATTTTTTGAGCGGCATTATGGATAGATATTGAATTTCTTTTAACAAATCCAGCAATAATTATGGATGGGTTCGGACCAGATAGTTTTTCAGATGCATCTCCAGATATAAGATTTTTTCTACGTGCCCGGACGTAAAAAAATACAAAAAGAGCTCTGCTCTATTATAAACTGTTACCATTAAACAATCAATACTGAACTCTATCCAAATTGAAGGCGTGATTATTCGAAAAATCATATAAAATCTGTAACATAATCAAACGAACAAAGCCAGGTGACAGTGCCAACAATAATATAATTATACAAAAAATTATACAATAATAAACGTTTCGATTTAGAATAAAGTCATCTTCAGTGTCGGTTATAACCTTGTCACCTGGCTTTGTTCGTTTTCACCCTTTGATTATAACGTTTATTTATTTTATTTTTTGAAGAAAACTTGCGAACATACAGAATATTTGTTATTAATATTTTAACTTTAAATAATATTTGATGCATATTGATCTTGACTATATATGCACATTAAGCTGAATCAGAGGATCGAATAAACGAGTGCATACGGAAATACAAATAAACGGATGCGAATAATTCCGCAAATACGAACGAGACTAATTTTATATGAATCCATTTCATTTTGCTCGTTTAATATCTCTAAATCTTAATTATTGTAATTTTGTTTTATCAGAATAAAATAACATGATATGATTATTAGGATATGATATTTATTATAATTTTATTATAATATATTCGTCCATAAATGTTCGTTCGTGATCGTTCGTTTCCGCTAGCTTTGGTTTGGGTTTATCTTAATATAAATAATTATTTTACATCACTTGGCATTTTTTACGATGTACTGTTATTGTACGTAGTTACCTTGCTGCCATTCATGTGTCGAGACTCGAGCCGGTAAACAGTGGCGTTTTATTTGTCATTGTTTATTATTAACACAATCGTGACAGATACCACGAGGAAAGACATGATCATTTTCTATGGTTAGTTTATCAGCCCGAATTTTAATTGACTCTTATGATTTGCATCGAATTATGAACTACTATATGTCGAAGAAAATTTTTCGTGTGATTTGCTCATTTGCATTATATTTCACGGAATAACTAATGAAGTGAAAATTATAAATTATTCATTATTTTATATTACATATTCAATTATTTTATTAAAATATTTTTAATCTTAAAATATTTTAGGTCTATTATAATATTTTAGGTTTATTATAATATTCCATAATTGTTTCTTTATTGCTTAAATTATAATTCAACTCATATTTAAACTTTTTAACCATTTTTAAATACAATTCGCCTATCATTTTTTTGTTAAATGATTCAAGTAATAGAAAGCCATGACATATCGATGTTTATTAATAATGTGATGTACTGCATAATGCTAAATTTTAATGGTGTTTTTTAGTCTATTGGACTCAATTAGTTATTAATAATTTTATTAATTGAATTTTATTGCATAAAAATGTCAAAATAAACGAATTTTTCTATCCTATTTTTTGATCATTTGATCGTCGTAGACTTAAAATAGACTGATTTCAAATCGATGTTGTGACGTGTTTAATTAATTAAAACAATCGCAGACATATATATTTTAATATGTTAATATTTGGCAATCAATGTAATATATACTCGGTGTTTTATTAATTTACTGAAATTCGTATACAATATACATATATGTATATCTAATTAATCATTTTGTATCTATATTAATTGTATATATTTGTATGTATATATATTAATTGTTTTCCTAACTTAGGCAGGTTTTGTATCGTGCGTCTGTGTGTGCGCAGAAATATTCCATAAAAATTATCATGTTCCGGTGCCGTGATGTGATCCGAGGCCGATTACGTCTTCGTTGTATTACGTATCATCTCAGAGGAAAGCCACCATGTTACGTATTAGGTAATCGATCTACCGCCATCACGAATCTTCCATATTCATGGTCGCTTATCACGGACAGGAGAAAACGACTTGCCAAATAACAAAATTACCCCAAGAAGTGACCCAAAAAATGTACAGAGTAACAAAAATTGTTCCTTGAAAACAATTCTAGAATTCTGATCATAAATATATTCGTTTGCTTGAGAATTTATCTTGATTACATAAGTCATTTTCGAGCCATTTATCAGATAGAATTTTCGTGTGAATAAATTCAAACAAGTTTTTTTGCTGAAACAACTTTTGAAATAAAAATCCCGAATAAATCTTTAAATAGAAACGATGTAAAAAATAATTTAAAATACATATCGATTTTATTGAGGTTTTTTTTATAAATCTTACATGAATAACGGGATCGAGTAAAGGGGAGAAGAGTAGTAAAACCTTTTATATTAATCTCTATAAAATCTTTTATATATAAATAATCTTTCTCGTTTTAATCTAGAAGGATGTTCTCAAAACCAAATTACGTTAACTTAAATTTAATTCTCATTTGTATTACTAATTCTTTTCTTCGATATCTCTTGCTAGGCAAGCCCTTTCGCAGCGCACCCTTCGAATGTGCTTTCGAGACATCACGAGTAGTATTAATATCGGTCGCTTTATGACAGATTAACGCGTCCACACAAGGATGCGAGTACAATTATGTGTAGAAGGTCGTCTGCAAAGTGTAGCCTGGTCGTCAGTTCAGGAAAACATTGATGGTCATCCGTGCGCATGACGATAAATGCGAGTCACGTACCGAATACTCTATTCGGCATGCATCCGTATCCGAATGGAGTCATTAACTGCCTCTCAAGGTACCTATTAATTCGCGAATATAGTCGTCTCGCGAGTTTTGATAGAGCTCCATTCGTCAGTCCGCTCACGAAGCCCGGTCAAATGGAATATATGCCTCCTCCTTCCCTTTCTCTTTCTCACTCTTCGCAATATTTAATATTTTTATATTTTTAATTTCATGTTGAGTGAAATAAGTTCGCAAGTTCACGACAGTAATTCACGTGACGAATATTTACGAGAATTATTAAATATTAAATTAAATATTATTGATTTTATTTATATCACGGATAAAATAGCGAGTTCTTTATTATATACACCATTAAATTTTATGTATTAAGATATAATGTCAGGAGATGCATAAAAGTTTTAGAACCCAACATTCTCAGAAACAGTCTCAAGGATTCGATAAGATAAAAAAATCTTAATAATAATCTAACTTTACGATTCGAAGAGAATAGACGATTGTAAAACCCTAAGATGTCGGAATCAAAGGCCTTAAAACGAGACATTTTATTACTGTTCCTGAACTGAAGGACATCAGAATTCAAGGGCACATCCGAATAACAAAAGTTTTAAAATCCCATAACAATATTTTTCCTCCCAATGATCTATATTCTTTGGTGACTTTCTCTGGAGACTCTCTTTTTTCTATATTTAATCCTCGTGATGCTTAATGAGAAAACCGGTTATGTAATCCGAATAACAACCGTCGTGCTGAATATGTGACATCATTGGATATTTTGCAGTTACAAAATAATCTGTTATTACAATTATGTGTTATTTTATTTTTTAATTTCCCTTTTTGTACACACGAGTACTGCGTATCAGACGAGAAAATGTGCGATCTCGTGACGCGAATCGCGACGATTAGAGAGAAACGTAACGAGCTTCCGCTCGCATTCTGGTTCTCGTTAATCCCCAGTGCAAACGGAACTAGTCCAAGCGGTATCGTCCGACACCGGGACTGGTTTATCGTGAATGGAAACTGAGGTTCGCGCGGTCCGAGTGCGGCAAAAAAGAAAAGCGGCCCGGAGGACCTTCGACCGGCCAAAAAGTCTTCCGTGTCGGTTCAGAACGGGTTTCTCATTGAAGATTAAGTGAAAAAGATCCTTGGACAATGGCGCGTATCGGCTACGCCAGTCAGCTTCCTTCAGGGCTACCAATTGGAGCGTTGCGTTATTTCGACGACGATTCATAGTGATCTGTCTCTGCTCTCGATTTAATTCTTTCATGCGGAATGACGCGAAAAGCGAAATTACAACTTTGACACAATTCAGATTTCTCGATCTATCTGATCATTTGATTGAGCTCATAACTGAGTGGTACATATTCGACGCAGTACACGTTAGTTCAAATCACGAGAAAAATAAACAAACTCTTCGTGGCGAATTTAATGATTTTATAATAAAAAAATATTTTTAGATAAAAATAGTTTACAAATAGTTTTAGAATTTAGAAAAATAGTTTCAGACAAATTAAATTAATATACAATCAGAACTGAATAAAAAAAATATTCGGGAAGGATTAGAATACCTCGAAGAGGTATTTTTGTTCATTTCATGATACATCTTTGTTTGTATATTTACATGTTCAATGTGAATCTTGAAAAGGGGGAAAACCGATTGTCGAGTTAGACGCAACTCGTGTATGTACGGACGCGTAATGACGGCATTAATCACATGCAATTAAAGGTGCGATGCCATATCCCTTTGTCGAGCGCATTTCCAAACCACGGGACTTCGTAATCACATTACCTTGACGAAAAGCGAAACAAGACAGGGTGATGACGATAGTACATTGAATGCAAGCTGAAACAATTATCCCTGTGGCACGTCTTAAGCGGATCGCCATCCTGATCCGATCGCATATTATTGTTCTCCGTGCATTTTTATTGTAAATTATGCGCGACGCGAAACACAAAGGCCGAGTCCTCGTGCGGAAACAAAGCCGCTGCCGGTTAATATCGGGCTATTATCGGGCGAGGTATTAATCTCCCGACTCGAGCTTACGTGACGCGCCGAAACGCGACGGAAATAAATTAACGAGTGCGACGGAAATAAATTAACGAGCGCGACGGAAGGACGGAGAGTTGTTGTCGCGTTTTTTCAGGAACCAACAAGTTGATCTAGAATTTAGGTTTTAATGCAAAGTCGAGTACATTCAATTCAATTAACTAATTAAAAAACTGATTCTCCACCGCAATTTTTGCATCTGCATGTAAAAACACAGCGAGATATGATATTTTTACACACGTGCGCTTCGCGTGTATGTCAAGGAAAATAACTTATTTCGACATGAATATTTATTTTCAGAAAAAAATTCTGTTCTAAAGAAATATTATGATCATTAAATAACGAAGTCAGTTATTCATTGCTTGTCAAAAAGAAAAATGTTTAGTTGACTCCGGATAGAGTCATTAAATTTAGATTGATTAATCCAAAAAATATTAAAATAACAAACAAACATATCTACCTTTATAAAATATATATTCATTTTTATTTTTTATTTTTTCGTACGCGCGTTCTTTTTGTTATAAAATGATCTCTTTAAAAAGAGACATGCTAGAAGGACAAATAAATTGCTCAAAACAAAATAAGATTGTTCACAAAGTTGAATTTCTAAATCTGTAATTTTTTTTACCTTTTTATTACCGTCGTTGTCCTCGGAGAGACATAATAAGATGTCTCGTAACTATACGTTTATATTCGACTTTTGAATTGTGCTCCTCCGAAAATACTTCATTTGGCATCTGTTCAAACAAGATACTCATACAAAAACGAAAGAATGTCATTCGGGATTTCTGATAACGTGTTATTCCATTTTATATCGTTCTAATCATATCTCATTGATCTCTAGCGCACCGGCATTTATACGTTTATTATTATTATTATTAAAGAAAATTGTTTAAATTTTTTAATATCTAAAATTGTTAAAACCCGATAGAAATTACTCAGATGAAAGAAAACGAAGCTATTCTATTTTTGCTGTTATAATTAAATCAAATTATAAGACAGAAATTACAATAAACACATATAAATACATAAATGTAATACATAATACAAAAATAATATTACATATATAAAAAGTATGTAATTTTATTATATTCATTTATATTACATATTATTGTAACGATATATATGTATATACATAATAAATATAATATAATTGAAATTCGAAATTTTTATAATTGTAATACTTTATATATAAAATATAGCGATAAAATTTAAAAAATACATATATCGAAACAGGAACTCTTAAAATATATAACGTATTTCTGAAATTTAATTGTGACTGAATATATTATACCAATACCAAAAATATCAAATTCTGTTAATACGTTAAGTGCCAAGCCTGTTTTGCCTTCCTTTCCATTTAGCCCGCAATCTCGGATTTCGCCGATATGTTGGCGGCCGGAGATCTGTTTAGGTTGCGAAAAGACTGAATGTTTACAACTCTTTGACGCTATTTAGCTTCATCTTGTATACAAAGTTACATTTTCATGATGTTTACATTCATTTTACAAGTTGTAACATTTTGCGAAATCTGTAGAGCACAACCATTTTTATGTTTACCGTGTTTCAATAAAACTTATTAAAATTTTTTTGGAAAGTAATATTTATTTACGTTCATGATATGATTTCAGAATTATTTAAAATTTATTAATAAAATGTAATTTTTTAAATTTTATATTGTCAGTCAACATACACTAACGCGGCCTGTACGAAAAGTAAACTGTCGGTTACCGGTGATGCGGTCCGAACAGAAAGTGCCATGTCGGTTACTGGTGACATAAAACTTAACGTTAAATAGTCAAAAAAATAATGTTCTCCTAGGACTATTGTGTGTTTTTTAATATGAATAGGAAAGAGAAATCAAAAGTGTGACAGACAGGAGGAAGGTTAAGTAAATAAATGATTTCGTTCGTTTCGAGGGAAAGAGAAAGAGAGAGAAGGGGGCATTCGTATTCATAAAGTGCACGCGTCAATCACGTGTTGAGTATCCTAATACATTGTTGTGATAGTGACGAAATCGTGATTCGTTTAACGACGGTTTGTTTCGTTTTTCTCGTTCTGCTTTTTTCGCTGTTGATTCTCGGAAGAAAGCTTCACCGATGCAAGATAATTACTGGAAAGGTAATTAACCGGGAATTTAGCTAAACTTTTTCTGTGTGCTCCATCATTTCTTTTCTTCTACTTTATATCTGTTTTGGATATATTATTTTATCTCCGTTCTTGTTTATGTTTCACATTTCGAGGAACGAAAGTATTTAAGATCTGTAGAAATTACTAAAAATAGTCGTACTCGGCCCTGAGCGAGTGAATAATGGTTTTAAAAAAAGTTTATATATCAAAAACACACCGAAAATAATCAACTCTCTTATAGGCATCGGCAATTTTGACATCGAGATAGATGGTAGTAAAAGTTATAAAAACTTGGTACCATTGAAAAACCGGTTTATCGGTGTTTTTGTTAAATTTCTCGCTAATTAAAAACCGGCTAATCATGAATTTATTATCTTGTTGAATGTAATTTCTACCATACTGGTCCCATTATTGCTTGTATTTCTTTTCGAGATTTATTTAATAAGGGAGAAGATTAAACTTTACTTAATATTTCACGCGGGTATTCTTTTTCATCACCTGTACAGTTTTAATATTAAATTATTCGGCTGAGATTTATCTCAAGAAATCGCACTTTGCCTTTCTCTCTCTCTCCTTCTCTTTCTTTTTATGAGGTTACAATAATTTACAAGATTTTACTTCTCCTTCTTATCGAAATCTTTATCACGATGAGCAATTATGGCAATTGAAAAAAACATTCACGTGTTAACGATATCATAACAGAATTTTTTATTTTACTGACATGAAATAAAAAGTTACTTTATTTGGACAATAGCATACCTTCTAGATGTTATATCTACTGATAAGATTCCGATACGTAGTAATTGTGAACAATTTGTGCGGATAACAACGCCACTGCGCCTTTAGCACGATAAATCACTTGAAATTGTCTCTTTCTATTTGTTCGCTTTCGGAAACAAGGCTTTAAGATGCCACATCTCTTCACAAATTACAGAGCAATATCGATAAATATCGAAAAATATTAATATGTGTATGCGAGATAAATAAATTATTTGTGTGACGTATTCTTGTCATCGTATCATCAAGATTTGCACATCTACAGTTAACTCAATCAAATCTTAGGCTAAAAACAAAAAACGAAGCTAAAAAAGAAAATTGTCGCAACTTAAAATCCATCGATGTTTTTAATGAAAATTAAATCCCGTAACAAACTTGAAAGGATTTTCTGTTTCAAATCAATTATTTATTAAACTCAGATCTATAATGTAATTTATAATTGCTAAATTGAACGTCGACGCCCATGAGCCATCGGCATTTACAGTTTTTGATCCTTGATCGCATTTGCTTCGGCCTTGATTCTATACAGAGTTTCTGGCCAATTATCGCATGCCGTTAATGACTAATTAATCTATTGAAAAAACTTCTTAACGACTCGAAATGATATATATTTTTTCTTTAATAATTATTTTTTAAATATTTTTAATAACACCTTTATTTCTTTAAAATATTATACATATTTTAAAATAGACAAATCGAATAGACAAAACAGAGATATTTTATACACATTTTATACAGTTTTCTAAAATATTTCATGATAAAATCGATGTACAATAAAGTATTTTCGATTTACATCATAAGAAATTTTAAAATAGAAATAAATTGCAAAATATTCCAAACTGCGAAGAAAAAATTTCTGATCAAATTTGAACAAATATTGAAACATGATTTATACATATATTTTCAAATAGAACGTGTTTTAAAATGTGGGCTTACGAATTTAATATTCCATCAAATTTACACAGTTTTGAAACAAAAAAACCACTTAATAAAGAAACCTAAAAAATAAATCGGTTTAAATTTACATTGATGCAAAATTGTAATGGAATATCTTGCATATTTCACTACCTCATGTGCAATATTCTTAAATACAATTTCTTTATCTTTCTCTGAATAATGAAAATCTTGATTGTTTTATAAAAACAACTGAACAATAATCGATTCGAAGTGGAATTTTTTGATCAAAAGTCTTTATCCGGCTATTATTGGTGAAGTTGTTTGTTTGTACTGTCTTGCCATGTACCTCTGCATCGTTCGGTGTTTGTTCGATTTTTAGTCTAACTTGCACGATACCTTATCTCCCGTTAGCTTTGTTCGCGCGTTATCACTCACTCATACTGATTGGCAGTATACCTATGAATTATGTTTGAGTTACGTCTTGTTTTATTGTCGCATTCTGCGGCAAAAGTGATTCCCAGAAATCGCAAAGGTAGGCGACCAATGAGCCGAGAAAAGTCATCGCAATTAATTCAACTAAACATGTCATATCAGTGACAGACATATGTCGCGACAGCAGATGTCTTAATTAATAGGTTTCTTAATTAAGTTATTGTTCTCAATTAAGGCGGCAAAGAAGCTCTGGTTGGCAAACAAATTTCTCGAACTTATACCTCATTTTAATTTATGTCATTTCTACGCGAAAAAAGCCTATAATTTGACTTTTCAAAAAGTTACAATTACTTTATCTCATAAAATTTTCAACTGTTTTCCACAAAATTAATCTAAAATTCTGTATTGAATAATAGAAACCATGCAAGATCCAAAGATCCCATAAAATATTTATCCAAAGTTTCAACCATGCAAGATCCAAAGATCCCATAAAATATTTATCCAAAGTTTCAAATAAAATTTAAAATTCTACAGGTCAATACATTGATAGCTTCTGATAGAGCAAAAAGCAATCGCTTCATTCAGACAAAAATAAAAGCTACATAAATATAAATGAAGATTAATCTCCTGACGCATGCTGGGGTCAACAGTGACCCGTATCACTGGATTAAAATCGCAGTGTCATTGATTTGGAAAGCTGGGTGTATATGTGCACAATTCAAAAGCAATTCTCGAAAGCAGAAATTTTCTTGTTTGAAGAAATTGAAGCTGCTCGGAAATGTTCTACGTAAGAATTGCGAGATCCGAAATCGAGAGACCGAAGAAGAGATCGCCGACGAGGCCTTCCCGAGGTCACCATTATCGCAAGTACAAATATGGTTTACGTCGTCACCGACAAGCACCTCGGGACACATAATACAGGAAACATGTGCATGTGACATTCTATGTTTGAAACGGGTAGACAGTTACTTGCACGCGCACGCACGCGCGCGCACGTATCGTCACGTGCACTGCGTGCACTGATAAGACTACTTAATGACATCGGTCGAGCTTGTAAGATAGTACCCGAGACCTAGAAGTGGAATACAATTTGAACCTTGAATAGTCGCGGATTCGATAAAAACCCGAAAGCTGAACTTTCCAAAATGACGGTAATGTAAATTTCGAGTCATGATGTAGGAATTCGAGAATCTCCGAAAGCTGATTTTTGAATTTTCATTTCAAAATGTATTTTGAAGTTATGGTGTAAAAAAGCGGAGATTACTTAGAATTTTATTAATGATGCTCAGTTAATATGATATGAAGAATTTGAATTTCGATAAATTTAATTCCCACACATCGCGAGTTATAATTTAAGATCAGCCTAAAAACCGATTTGTGTAAAAAGATTTTCTAATTATGACTTGTTAGAAATCATTTTCACGGAATTATAACATAAAATGACGTATGTATAAATTAATAATAAATTAATAATTTTTAAAAGATTTTGCATCGAATTTATTTAAGATGTTTGCTTCACAATCAAGCTACAATCGTAGGAAAAACAGATATGATTTTTTAATTGATTTGAGTCTGTTTTTGTCGACAAAGAAATATCTGTTTAAGGATTGAAAAACGAAGTTGCGTTATCTATTACTTATCAAGATTTATTCGCATTAAGATATTTTCTCTAATCTTTAGCATCAAACAGGATTATTCGTTTGAGTTAATAAAATAATATATAACGGTATGTTTCTTTACCAGACTTTTTCATTGGCGGAGATATAATACACCTTCGATTAGTATAATATGATAATTAACACATTTCAGAATGACTCTAAAATGATAATAGATTCCTGAACAAAGAAATCTTCTACTATTTAATTTTGATTAATTTCCTTAATGGTCTTTTAATTCGACATCTCAATGAATTATCGCGTTTAATAATGAGCAACCAAAAGAATTTTTATCGAGGAACAATCGATGAAAATAATGAGAAACAAAATCTCAAAGTGCGTCTGCAGAATTTAATAACTTGTTTTTTTTTTTCAATATTAATTCGTACTTATACGTGAGGAAAGCAAAGAAAGACAATGAAACTTGCGCAAGTTCCGTGACACAATTGAGATTTTGATCTCGGCAAGGGCACGTCTTGTCTTTGGACAAAGCGGTGTCCTTCGCCGACGCCCCAACGTCCTCATAGTTCGAAATCGACTCTTTCGCGATGGAAAACAAATCGTTTATTATTCCGATCAACCGCGATGACGAGCGTGTTCGACTTCTCTTCCGTTTTTGCTTCCGCTTCGGTGTTCATCACGCTTCGATTACAAATGTTGCGTGCTACCGCTCAAACGGAACCGATATGTCACCGACATTATATTCGTGTTCAGCCGAATAATTGATATTGAATTGATTGTCGATTGATATGGGCGATATTATTCTAACGATAACGCGAAGAATCGATAATGAGCGATCGATTATTATCTCGTGGAATTTCCAGACATCGCCCAATCTTTTCCAAGAACGAAAAGTTCTTAGTCACTCTGAGGAATACTTTTGAATGTCCACAGAAACGTTATTTTCCAAAGTCTACTTATAATTTTACGGATTTCAAGATAGAAGTCTGTTTATAATTTGAGACGTCATACATTTTGTGAGTCATCTAAAGTGAACTTTAGATGATGTTTATATATATAATTTAAGTTAATGTGAATTATGTTCACAATTATTAATTTTATCTTTCTCTTTTAATTTTTTACTAAACATTCTTATCGGTAGTTTTGCAATTCTTAAATTATTCATCTATTTTTTATCTTTTTAGCTCTGAAATAAATATAAATTTTATAAATTAAAAAATATATATTACAAATTTTAATTTAAGATGTCTCTAGACATACAATCCGAAATTGTTTGATTTTTTTAAAGATTTGAAAAGCCTTGAATGTTTTAATATATTACAAAAGAGGTTAATTTTAAGCAAATTTTAAAATCTTTAATTTATTTAGGCTAAAAGCTTTCGAGGCTGACTCGAGTATTTGAAAATTTTATGCAAGTTTTTGAAAAAACTAAGATTTTTTTTCAAGAATTAAGATTTATAAACATTAAAAAAATCTTAACTTTTTGAAAAAATCAAATAAATAATCTTCTCTTCGCCAGTGATGATAAAATCAAGAAAAAGAGGAGGCAATAAATGACGTGCAAACTGGCAATCGATACATTTATTAAAGGCACAACGTTTCGACCATGGAATTTGGTCCTTATCAAGTGTATCTGTCAATATAATACAAAACCAAAAAACAATACAATAAATGTTACAATTAGTGTGTATAAAAGTTGTCAAAACTGTTACTTACAATTCAGAATAGTGCCGCAAGAATTACATAGTATAATAAAATAAAACGACGATGTAATAAAATGTCTAGTTTAAACAAAAGAGTCGATAGATCATGACTGTTAAAAAGTCTTTTTTGAAAAGACTTACATAAAATTTCCAAATACTCGATTCAGCCTCGAAAGAGCCTGAAAAAGGAAAAATTTTCCACAAGTGTCTCTTGCGATCATTTTAACTGTTCTTAGTGGGTCACTCAATTAATTGATAATTCAGGAATGCAGAGGATTAACTGAAATGACACGTGGAAAAAATTATTATCGGAAGCAAATAACAATTATCGGAAGTTATCCTTCGCGGGTGGTAGAATGATGTATTGTTTTCAAGTCTTTTATCGCCGATTACTTTAATCACGCAGATAGAATTTTAGTAAACAACCGCGTTGTCTCTTCAGTGTCTCTCGATCGATCGATCTCCAATATATTTTCTTTAGGTCACATAGGAATTTTCCACACAATTCCGTCAATCTTTACTATATATTTTTTGAAGTTGCTCTATTTTGCTCCCGCTATTCTCAGTGATTGTGATCATTATCTGATCCTTCAGTATGATGTTGAAACACAGCTGACGCCTCTCTTATTTTTAGCTTAACCTTCTACAGTAGTCGAAAACTTGGCTGATAAGAGCTAGCTCTGTTATTTTCCGCGTCTCTCGTGAATTATCGCCGTCGCTCGAAATATCACAATTAGAAGAATCGTACATACACGCGAGAGAGAATTGGATTTCAGCTCTAATTCAATCAACCTTTCTCCCCGGCGTTCCACGCCAATCAATGAAACATCATCCTCCTATAACACGGTCATTAACTCCTCGTTAGATTTCCCATCGATAGATTCTTTCTCACTTCGCTCCACTCACATCACTCGTACTTGTCGAAGGTGAAAAGTCTATCTGTCCCCCCTCCCTTCTTCCGCGCAACTTGGCCTTTCTCTTTCCTTCTCTCTTTCCTTCTCTCTCCACTCTGTTTCTCTCTCTCTCTCTCTCTCTCCCCATCGTTCTCTTTGGCAATCAGCTCGCCCCGTTACTTCGGGGCGCGTATCGCACGAAGATGACTCGCTCGTGGGATCGGCTCAGCTTGGCACGGTCGCAACGTTCGAAGCGCTTTAGTACGCCTCGAACGCTTTCTACCGGAGCGTGTTCTCTCCGCTATCGCGTGCGTACATCGTGCGTGAACCACTTGTCCCTCTTCCGCGTTTCGGTTTCACGGAAGCTCGGCTGTCGCCATTTTGGTGCACCGGAACGTGCGTGCGCGCGCGCACACAGACAAATGAGCGAGCGAACGAATTTGCACCGTAAACGTCCCGTCGTCGAGCTCCAGAAGTCCATTCCGTGCGTCACGCAGGTTCGAAGTCCTGCGACTGCGTTTGCGCCTGTGTCGCGACAATCCATCGGCTGCAGTCTCGCCGGCGAAGTTGCCTTGGAACTCTCGTGTGTCTTCCTCACCGCGGAAGGTCGTATCTCCACGAAGGACACGACGGGGGAGGTTTCTCGGCCGTGAAGGACGCGCGACTCGTGAAATCGTCTACAGTTTAGCGAAGATCTGCGAGAGATTTTCTTCGAGTGTCACTTTGAATTCTTTGAATTCCAACAACTGTTACAGCCGCACACTCTTCGGATTATCCCTTTTCCAGAGTATCCCTCTTCTCACATCCTCCGAGATCTCACATTTTTACTGTGAATTCTCCCGGTGCATACATATTTACTTTATATTGCCAAGTATTTGGAAATCCTTAAATTTCTATTAAGATATCGTAAATCTGAAGATTTTTCTAAAATTGTAAGAATTCTCTGATTTTATAAAGTTTTCCGCCGAATCTTTTAAAAATGTTTCTGAATTATACTTGAAACTTTTAGTCTTTAGAATCTTAAATCGTACCTTCCATCATCCCTTCCTTAAAAACTTTGTTCCCTCAAGATCTGCAAAACCGTCAAATATATAATAACCGGCACCGAGAATTACTGGAATAATTTTGCTTCGTTCAATCGTACTCATCGAATTCGAGTGTCCGAGAGCGCAGACGATCAGAAGAATGATCGATTAACCGACCAATCCGGAATTCCGTGATTTCCAACATCGAGATTGGAGGATTGCCGTCGGCACCGTTATCGATCATACTTCCCAGTGGACCATGTTGGAATTCTCCGTGCAACATGCCGAAGTCGGTACGTATAACACGCGCAACACGACGCGACGCGACCCGCGACCCGCGACGCGTGAGCGGAATAATGGCAGAAAAGCACTTTCTCGGACGCGCGCTTTTGCAATCGCTTGCATTTCTTTCCCTCCCTGTGTTATTCTCTTTTGTCTTGCTACGTCATTGTATAGGGTGTCCCGAAAGTCGCTTCGAAGTCCTCAAATCGTCTACCGTTTCTAATCTGCGGTAAATTAAGGAAAATGAAAATCGAGATTTAATCCGAGTGGATATATAGTAGATAATATATATAAAAATATGAGATTGCAAACATGCATAAGGATAAGATAAAGAACAAATAATCAGTATAACAGATATAACATGTGCTTGTACCAATCTGAACATCTTCTTGTCCGTTTATTTTATTTTCTTTTTTTCTCGCACCTCGAAGCGGTCGTTATTATAAACGACCGCGAATAAAAGGAAGATTGACTTACGGAGAAAGCTAACGGCCACAACGGGCAAATCCTTG
The DNA here is from genome assembly GCA_901521435.1 of Crematogaster levior. Taxonomy (NCBI): domain Eukaryota; kingdom Metazoa; phylum Arthropoda; class Insecta; order Hymenoptera; family Formicidae; genus Crematogaster; species Crematogaster levior. The sequence continues at coordinate 260,244 of CABEGB010000671.1, read as the reverse complement.
TTCCGGCATTCGGCCGTTGGATTTGAAAACGTCAGCTAATAATTAGCCTAATTACAGAGCGCAGAATTGTGCGAATGCAACGATGCGTTGCGCGCCCTTTCGGATATGTCGTGCTTGCACAATACCGGCAATGAATGCACGTGCGTGCGCTGCCAACGGGGGGATTCTCAATTGAATGATCGCGATGTTATCTCGTTAACTGTAATTGACTTCATTACTCTTCGCTTTCGATATAGTCTACCTACGATTTTCTAGAATGTTCCTCCGCCGGCTTCCAAAGCCTCCGTCGTTACCGGAGGGTTCCTTCAATCTTTGATTGAACTTTCTTGAAGAGATTCCGAAATTGAGATCTATAGAAGAATCCCTTGGCTAGACAGTTTCTTACATACATATAGTTATATACAGTCATGAAATATTAATTGTATTATTTAAAATATATATATTATACTTTTATGGGGAAAGTGTTGAAAGTTAGGCGTATGTGAAGAAAAATTAAAAATATTATTTTAGTTCTTAAATATATATATCGGAATCAAACTTATCGTTCACTTCTTATATTTCTTCCCCCAAGAGTTTCAGGTACTTGTTCCGACATGATATTTACGAAACATTCAATTTTGCATCAAAATTTGCATCTACTGTAAGTTCAAAGTTGTGTTTCAAATTTTTTCTTTTTGAGCTGAAACGATTTTCTTGACATATATTTTTTTCAAAAGGGAACAATCGGAGGTTGCGAAATCAAGAGAGGAATTAGTTTAAATTGTCCCAGCCTATTGTTTTGATTGCTTCGCGATTTTCTCAGCGGTTCTTATGTGTGTGTACGAAAGAAATAATATATTAACAGCATTAGCTAACAACAATCTAATTGAAAATAATCTTATTAATTCAATAATGGTATATTAATGAAACAAGTAACGTTTTATTCGAACAAGAATAAATGAGTAATGTTTTTGTTTCACTAATATTATAATCGAATCAACAAGATCTTTCTCAATTAGATTGTTAATTATGCTGCTATACAATACAATGTCATTTTTTTCTCCCGTGTAGTTACATCACATAAAAAAAGTCCGATATCTCGACTAAACATTCCAACACGTTTTAGACGGACAGCTTGTCGTTGCCTTTGCAAGATTTCAATGGATGATCAGCATTAATCATCTTGTTTTGTGAATAAGGTCAATCAGCAGGAGTCCTTTCAAGCAGGAGTTCTAAATCGACAGTTGTCATTATTTTTCTGATCTCCTATCCTCCGATTTCCATCTTTCTGGAGAACATTTGTCAAAAAAGTGTTTAGTTTTCTCATATTAAAGAATGTGAAAAACGAGGCACAAATTTAGTTTAGCAATTTGAGTATGAATTTTTTTGCAGAATATATCTTCAAATTCTCACACTGGAATGAACGCTCAGATATGTCAGAAAAAATTAATTGATAATAAGCTTTATTTTGGACACTTTTAGAAAAATAAAATTATGTAGTTATTTATTTATTTACTTGTTTACTTACTTATTTATTTATTCATTTCAAACACGTCTTGCTTCCGGAACTTCGTTCACAATACACAATGCAATGCAACACTTGCAACAAATTAGTCCGCTTGCAGAAGAGAAACGAAGTATGTCCAACGAATAGAAAGCTCTTGGATGCACGCAACTTACATAGAGTGAGCAATTAAATCCGTAAAAGACAAGATTGCTTTTTTCCTTACAGATGGGACGTCAGATTCCAGATTCTAATTTTCTAGGGAGAAGTGCTTCGAGATGACTGACGGTATTTCTCATTACAAAGATGATTTTGCGATCCGTAATAATTATACGCCGCGCATGAGAAAGGATATATGCAAACAGAATTTTAAAATGTTTTACGTGTGACGCGCATTTCAATATTGCCATTGTTGCCATTCGTAAAACAATGCGGTGAACATTTTGTGTTGGTGAATACCTTTCAACTATTATTTGTCTCAAGAGAAGAATCTTCGTTGTTTCTACAAAGGAAAAAATAAAATTTCAGCGCTATTATCTGCCTCTGCGGATTACCGAACGGAATCGAATATTACTCGAATCTCGCAGGTGCGGTCCATGTCGGCCGGTGTTCTTGAATTAAAACGCGGCGGTTCAAGGATCATCTCGATCGCGGCGATGAGATGTCCTCAATGAATTGAGGCGTGAGCCACACATTTCCTCAAGGCGAGCCTCTCTTGCATCCGGACAATCCGTAATAATTCACATCGTTCCAACAGACCGCACCTGCTTTTTTCTTCCTTCCCTCCATTTACAGTCTCTTCAAAAAATATTATTATTATTATATATAATGCATTATTAATACTATAAGAAATGCACGTGCAATTTTTTATATTTAACTTATTAATGTGAATTAATATGAATGCTGGACAGTTTTATGTAAAGTTGTAATTAATTAATGTATAATTAATGTACGTAGTATATATTGTTATATTTTATATATATATATATATATATATATATATATATTAATTATATGATATTATTATTTATATTATACAAATTTGATCAGAGATTTTGCACGTATTTTTGCATATCTCTTTCTACAATTTTATCGATATCATCGATTTTTCGGATTTTTTTTCTTAAATTGGATAAATTTCGCATGGAAATGGGATGCGACTGCGAATAAAGCGCGTTGTTTGGTAACAGAATTCTACGCGAACGTGGTTCGCTTTAGTTTATTCGTTCGCTTATTACCGTATACGTGACAAGGTTGAAGCTCAAAATACGATCCCAGCCTTAATATGTAAATTATGTAATCGTGAGGTAAACAACACGAAATTATTCGCAAAAAAATAGAGAAAAAGATGACACGAGAGGAAGAAACATGATGTCCCTCAATAGTTGTGTGCCATGGTATTTCGACACGAGGATCAAATACCGTTGCATACTCGACAAATGAACACACAAACGTTTGGAAATACTTCGAAATATATCAGGCACTCGTCTCTCTCTCTCTCTCATTATCTCGAAATACTCGTATTCTTCCCGTGAGAAGTCAAAATTCTAACGACAATAATGGGAAATTGGTATTCTACTATTACTGGTGACTGATAACACACACAATTTTACATTTGTATCTTCTCCAAGAATTGAAACTTAATTTTTCTCTCTCTCTTCCCCTTCACCTCTCTTCCCTCTTCCTTTCTCCCTCATTCTTGTCTCCTTCTTATCTTCTTTTTTTACTTTCTTGGTGAAGAGTACATTTTCTCTCCTATTACGAACGGTCGTCGGGTCAATGTCCATAAACGCCGATCACTTGGGACACCGACATCCAGGAATCCTGCACGTGTGGATGTCATCGGATCGCATGTGCTGGATTTCTATGGGAATTCAGAACAATGTGTCGATTACGTGACGGTGATGTAAAGCATCTCCCCCGCATTCCGAGCGGTCAGAAGTAGTGCATCTTAAATCGTTCCGTTATCTATCTAATATAAATATGCAAGCACGTAGAATAGGAATAAGAATAGCGTTTGTGTCATACAATATCTTAAAAATATCCCATTGCGATCTTCTATGGATATCCTTGAAACGGTGGTACGTTATGTGGGTTATTAGTGGAGTGGGGGAAGGGCCATAAGGGGCCAAGGATTATGTGCTCCAAGTGGTCACGCTACCAATAAATTTAATTACAGCGATCGAGGGTTAATTCATCGGCGTACACCCTTGAACTTTTTTCAGATGTCCGACATTCAAGAGTCATTGATGCCTCGAGCGTGATTATCATTCTCGAAATCGGCACGAGCGACTCACGATTTATTTAAACGAGTCTCGTGCGTTAGTAATTTCGAAAGGATGGTGTAAGATGTGTTATTCGGCGAATATCGCGATTGTAAATACATGCAGGGACGCACGCGCAAGAAAAAAAAACAATAAAGGAGGAGGAATTGTATTAATTCTTATTACTCGATCGTAACGTTAATCAGTAACGAAAAACCCTTGATTTTACTACGACTAGAAAAGAGAAGATGCTATTTTAAAATATCGTTTATTATTTATATTACTACGACACGAGGTACACAACCTCTAGATATTTTCTGGATAAATTAGAGAACAGTTTTACTTTTAAATCCAAATAACATTCCGAGGCGCAAATAATTTACACGACTGTTTTAACATAAGTTTTTCTATACGCACGCGTATGTATTGAGCCGCTTCTGTAAAAACATTTTCACGTGCGCCCCTGAGCACCGAGGTTATTTGCGTTTTTGAATGGAGCTGTAAGTGACGCCGCGGGCGAGCCGCGAGAGACGGTGAGAGGCGATCTCGGGATATTATAGAAAGTCTTCAAAACGGCTTTTTTAACGCACACCACACACCACGCCGTCACGATAAAGTAGAGCGAATTAATACTACTTTGGTAAAAGATATCTGATTTCAGAGGTTTATTAAGTAATTCATTCCGATACAGGGCATTCGCCTGAGTCGAGTATGTCCAAAAAGATGGAAATGCTCGAGTGTTTTATCGGCTACTCAACTGACTGCCCAAACATCCTAATATCTTGAAAACAAATTTTCAAATCAAAATACATACATAGAAAATCTTGATTGTGATTTTTATATTTTTTATTTATATGTTATATTTACAATATAACAAATATCCAAACGAATTTATGAACGAGTATTCAAATGCCAAATAAAAAATGAAAAAGTAAAGCTATTGCTTAAGGATTTTGAGATTAATATGTAAAATTGTCTAAGGTTCTCTAGAATCCAGAAATCTTTTGAATCTGAAAAATATATGGATATGATCCTGTGGAAAAATACTCGTTGATCTCGCTTAAAAATGATGAACGATGATGAAGAGGAAAGAGAAGTTTGATCAAGATTTACACGGGGAATGCTACAAAGAAAAGTAAATACCGCAAGGTTTCAAGGACTCATTTCAGTGTTCACGGTTATCGGTGATATATGAAGTAAAACATGAATTTCCAAGTACGAAGATGTATGAAAATATTCGAGCGTGTTGAGAATTCATAGCATGTATTTTCGCGATCACTCCCGATGTTGGTCGCGTTTGTTCACTGAATATCATCGTTCGTTCCGAGGGCATCGCATATTGATGTGAAGAGTAAAAAAAAGAGCGAACAAAGAGGAGAGAAAGAGACAGGAGAAGTGAACAGGAAGTAGATGGGGACAGCCGTCATTACAGCCGCCTTTCATTTGCATACGTCACAATGTAATTGGTTACTTGCAGCACGTTTGGCTCGCGCATCTATAGAATATTGGAAGACGACTTATGGTAGCTCTGACCTTGTCATGAGACAAGGAAGAGACACAGAAAGAATTTTCAGAATTCTCTTCTCAATATAATAAATATCAAGTAATTTTAGTTTTGAGTATTAAATAATAAAAACAATTTATACTTGAACTTCAAATTAAAATTCCACGAAAATTTTGATCAATTTTTGGCATAATTTATGTATAATATTTAGATATTTATATATAATATATATTATATGTTGCATATCATGTTACTCTATATTAACAAAATACATAAATAACGAGATTATTAGCAGAACAAGGTGTTATTAAATATTATAAAAATAAAAATTTACATTTCTGAAAGTTAACTTCTGAAAAAAAAACACTTCTAATCAGTAATAGAGAAGAGTGGTCGCAATAAAAATAGATCGACTTTACTGATATCGCAATGACGTAATAATTCCGCTGTTTGAAAACGTCGTCACGCGCGCAGGCTGTATCCGCATTTAAAGCCCGGATTCGTTAATTAACGCGATTCGCTGACGCATCTAGTCACGCTCGTGACGGTCACGTGCGACGAAGCGTAATGTGTCAGGTGCAATTCATAATATTCAAGTGTTGTGTCGCGCGAGCATCGTTCCGGCAAATTATCAGGAAGCCGGTTCCGGCAATCGCACGAGCGCGATTTGAGCAACCGGCCGCGTTTAATGAGCACGTTTAGGGACGCGGGTGTACCACTTAGCGGATTCACCGTATGTCCCGCTCTCGTTATATCACAGTGAGAGTTCGACGTTTAACACTGACTTTCTTCTGGAGCCGCAGTCGATTTTAACGCGCTTTCCACCCGGTGCTAGTCGAGATAGAGCCTATTATAGCGGATGTAGGAAATACTATACATTCTATGATTTAAACGCATAAAATGAATGCTTTATCCTAGTATTCCTTGTGTCAAGGAAACTTCCCTCTTTATTCAGTTCATTTTTACATTATATATGTATATAAATAACACAGGCCTATTTCTACTTTTAACTTTTTATTTTATTAACAAGTTTTAATTTATTTATTTGACTCGTCTGACCAATTTTATTCACAAATTACAACGTTTCGACCTCTGATTTGGACCCTTTTCAAGTGTTTCAAGAATTTTACATGTAAGAATGTGGACGGATTTTTATTTTATAGTATCTTAACGTTCTACATTTTAATACATTTTAACTTCTATAGTATTTTACCTAAACATTTTTAAAGATAATAAATTAAAAGATAAATAAATAGATATTCGTTTAGAGAAGTTTAGAATACTGTCTTAGAACTTTTCAATAATGTCAGTCACAGTCCTTACATAATGTTAGTCTTACTATTGTATATGATTTCATTGGTCTTTTAAATCTTTTCTGACAAGATATCACGATATATTACGTGATCCGAATGCTTCGTAAACCAGAGTCAGCTAGGGAACTCACGATTGTTTCTTTGATCGATCTTTCCTGGACGCAAATATTGGAAACCTCCAGAGAGATACTGCTTTCATCTACAACGTAAGTTGTCGTGGAACAGGTTGCAAGGCTTAATGGGTCACCGAGCAAATGCTTGTTCTCCAATCGCCGCGTGGGTTCGAGCGTGCGAGTATGCGTGTTTGTCGATCGAATAAATAACAATCGAGAATAAATGGCGAAAAATGCGTGCCCTGTAATTGAATAAATTAAATTATTCCGAGAGACGCAATTGTGTCGCTCGAGCGACGAGTATTGTTCCTACCTTCTCGCGACATTTTGACGCGCCTCAAAGAGGAAGGTAAATATCATCAACTAGAAAAAATAAAGAATAAATAACACTTTAACTATGTATTGTGAAATCCTGGAAAGAAAAATATGAATAAGTTGTATAGGTCAAGAAAACAGAGTATTGTAGTTTTAAGCATGTAGTTAGGACATACAAAGGGAATACTAGGAAAAGGATATAGAAAATAATTATGTAAAATAGTTCCATTAACAAAAGTATTATTCCCAAGCAAAACAAGAGGTGGCAACGTCAAAGAAATGTTAGAATGACCAAAATGATTGTTAAAAACTACTTTTTGTAATTTTAATGTCACTTTGACATTTTACGTTATTATAACTTTATGTTCTACTTATAATTAATGAAAAAAAGTGTGTCGTAATATGTCATTATGTCGTGATTACTCATTTTTAATAAATGTTTATTCAAGTATAAAGAAGTATAATTACCATAAATTATTAAAATGAAGTCTACGACTATTTATTATAGTTATTCCATTTCTTCACATTTAATCGTTATGTACAACTAATGAAATGACATTCAGACATTTTTTTGCCGTGACTTTATCTTGATAATTGTCTCGGTATTACTTTTATCTTCGTGATTTGATAAAACGGATCGCGGTATATATATAAATTTCAGAATTATCGCGTTATAATTATCTTCTGTTTTTTTGTCTTTTTCCGAACGATCGTCGCTCATGTTGAAATGTCAATGTGTCTTAAAAATGATATTATTTTTCTTTCTGACATATGTTTATATGATAGATTTTAAACAATATGTTCTGAATCAAATATATCTTTTATAACAGATCTTTATATATTCTTGACTAAGATTCATTTTTGCAAAGGGAAAGCACCCCCCAAATCATCGTTTATCATAATTCATATCATATGTCTTTGTAATCTCTAATTGAAATTCAAAACAAACTCCATCTGAAATTGAGAAACTAAAGAGATTAATTTTCTTTTTAATTAATTTATTTATTTTGTCGACTGAAAAAGTTAATCCATTTGATCTCCCAAAGGGGATTAGCCACTCATGACTCGACAATTGTTGACGTCTTGACACGCTGAGAAAAGTTACGACTTTAAATTGGAAGATCCATCGTTGACATAGCATCCGGTGATTTTGAGACATCCCGTGCGTAATTTCACAGCATTAAGACTGTCGTAAGAATCAAATACGCAAACAAGCCTAATTTCACATTCATCTTTCTACCCGAACCCAAGTCAGAGGTCACGTCATAAATTACTCCAACAGTCAAAGGGTTAACTGTCGCGGGGCTGGCTACAGCTTCATGCTTGTAGTTTAACGTCCGTCCGTCAACGTGGAAGGTCGCGATCGCCCCGAGGGCACGTAACTTTACGCGACCCGCATTAATAATCGCGCCCCCCTCGCCCTTCTCCGCCCTCTAAAACGACCGTGCGTCATATCACTCTGTTCTTTCCTTATCTGTTGCAGCACTTTCCACAGCCACTGAGGATGTGGGAGATGGACCCCAAGGGCACGACAACGACACCGGTGAGTGATTTACGATTTCTTTCGGAAAAGAAACCCCGTGTTTTTTTTACTTTCTCTCTTTTCCTTCACGCAAATTTGGACTTGATCCCGGTCTAAAATTCCCGTATCTTTAAAATCAGCCCTGCGTGTCGCATCAGCGTTGCAAGCTGCGAATCGATCGGTATCACATGTGTTATAATAATTTCTCGAGCAATAATCATCCGCATCTGATGGCGAATTTAATTTTCGGTATACTTCGCGAAGACACGAAAAAATGGAAAAGCGAAAAAAAGAGAGAAGAAACGGAAGGATCCCGAGATCGCGTTAGAAAGAACTGGAAATTTGCGAGGAGATATTTCGTCAGCCATGTTCGTCGGGATTTGGTCCAGGGTCAACTGGTCCAGTTTCCGAGTGAGCGGTGAGATTGATGCGAAATTATTAACGCGCGTAACCCACCGATTGATGACCGCTCGCGATCGTCGTATTCACCGATTGAATCGTAATTGGTATTTATCAATTAGTATTTATCACTCTGGACTCGATATCCCAGCAAACACAATTAACAGAACATATGAATGTATAATTTCTTACTCAACCATATAAATATAAGTGCAACATGTGTGTTATATCACAGTTACATTGTTGAGTGGAAAATTATAACATTGATGTTATGTTACTTATATTAACTGGTATTTGGGTTCGATCGACCGTATCCACACACTGCAGGCTACCAAGCCCGGGTCTGGTAAAATGTTATTTTCGCAACCCAAATTTCGTGTCGCAGGAAATTCTAAATCATTATAACTCACGGCAGTGAGTGATTAATTGGCGCCCGTGTCTTGAAAGGTAATTCCTTCCGAGAATGCGCGCGAACGCGGAACGCTTGTCCGATCTCGCGTAATAAAGATCAGTCCCAAGTATAGTTTATATTGCTTGCGACAGAGAGCAGCTGTCATAGTAATGGCCGATGCATATGCGCATGCAATTGATGCAGGTTTTTGCGTGTCGCTCGACAAAGTGAGTCACGCCGAATCAATATACATAGGAACTGATTTCTCAGATCATCAAATGAAGAAATTTACATAAGCATATGGACGATTGTTATGTAAGGATGACTTAATCTATCAAATGGAGTTTTCGGTACATCAAGCTCTTTATTAAAGTCATCCCTGCTCGGAAGGAATCAATTTCAGTAGAAATAATCTACTGAATATCTAAATAGACTCTAAATTGTTAATAAATTTTTTTGTAAAAATTAGCATGACACGAAAATTGCATATATAATTACCCAGATAGCACAACTGATCTTTTTGATTTCAAAAAGAATTCAAAAAGAATTACTAATGCAGTTATAAGCGTTGCATAACATTAATATTTAATGATTTTGGGGATTTATTATATCAGTGATCTTATCGTAATCAAAGAAATCGAAAAAATGTATACAACTTTTGTAGTTTAAATCGTGATCATTGATTCACGATTCACTTCAAGTTGCTAAAACAAACGCCATTAATTCTATTATCAATCTAACATGTGTAAAATGATTAAATACAAATCATCGTCACATACAAGTTTTTATTTAATAAACCTAGATGTGACTCTGAGGATTATTTCAACAAATATGTCAGAGACCTGATAACACAGCGTGTTTCTTGTTTTATCCGCAATAAAGTGGTTTCATTAAGAGTCGTATGTATATGAACAAGAAAGCTAAATGAAAGATTCGCTGCGTTTATTTGTTCATTTCTGACGTCGTAATCCAATATGGGCAACAATCCGAAGATAAGAATAGAAACGTAAAGCACAAAAAAATTACCCAGATAGCACAGAGAATTCGAAAAGAATTCTTTTTTGGTCCCCGATTTACAAAATAAATTCTTTTTCCATCTCATTTCTGTTCTAAAAGTATTCTTCAGCATTCCAAAAGACTTCACTTTTACTTCACCATTAAGACTTCACCATTTGTGAGTTTTTTTTAGATTCAAAAAGGATTTCTTTTCGAGTCCATTACAAAACAGAAAAAGGACTTCTTTAAATCTATTTTAATTCCAAAAGAAATCAAAATATATACTTTTATGGAATCCTTTTTCTAACTATAAAAAGGAATTCTTTTTTAGTTCATTTCGAACAGATTACGCGAATTCGAAAAGAACTCAAGAAAGTGAATTCTTTTTGAAATCAAAAGGATCAGTTGTGCTATCTGGGTATATTAATAAATTGCATGATGTATAAAATTAAAAATGAATATCTATGTTTTAAAATAAATTTGAAGTAATATTAATAATACAATAATTTTCATTTAAATTTTTCAAAGTTATTTTCCTATACGTCAGAAATTACTTGACGCCCTCTAGCAGAATATCCAAGTATCAACTCTGTAACTACGTGACAAGTATACTGTAGATAAAGTAGCGATCATTTTATTTTTTAGTCGGTAACGTAACTTTCTAGTTATCGACTTATGATATTTGTTGTTTTGCAACTTATCAGACGTGATATTATCGACTTGTCGATTTCGATGGACAATGGCCATTATCGTTTGTAGTACATCAATGATCTTGTCATGAAGCAATTTTTTAAAATCTTAGGAAACAAGCAAGAGAAAGAAAAAATATATTTTATACATATATACACATATATACACAGTTTTTATACATTCACACAGTTTTTACACTATTCAATTTTTATTTTACTTTATTAAATTAATAAAGACTGTAATAATTTATGATATTAATCTCAAGCATTTATTAAATCGTAAATTAAAGATCCACTTTAATAAATTTTTCCAACTTTTCAATAGAGACCTGACGATAATAATTGAAGAGTATAGACATTACCGTTAATACCGTGCGATGTAAATATTTGAATAATGCCTGTACTAATGACAAGCACTATTAAATCTATGTAATTCAGCCAGATGTTTCATAGATCATATTTTTACAGCGCAATAACATTATATATTCCTGGAAAATTACTTTTTTTTATAGTTATCACTTGTAATCGGACATACATTGTAAATATTCATACATATTTAGTAATAATAAACAATAATAATATATTATCACAAAATTAACATATATTATAAGCTAATCCAATACTTAAAGCAATATGTATATATTTATAAATAAAAAATATATGTACATATATAAAATGATGTAATGGCAATATCACTATCATGCAACAAAAAAGCAATTGCTGCGCAATTAAACGAAATGTGCAAATCAGATATCGAAACTACTTAACTCTATCAAGCCGATTAAGAGCAATGCACGTGTCGCAATATCGTACATGATTACAGTCTTACAGAATTAGTCGGGCTTAAGAAGAATTAACTTAGTCAGATACTAAAGATATCCCGAGAAAATTTATAATTATCTTCGATAATTATTATCAGTAGCATTTGCGTGAAATTGCACATATACCTAACGTTTATCACGCAAAATAAAACGAAGAGTGTCCGTTTCCCGTGCTTCTTATTCAAAGTCTCCGCGATTTATTTCTAAAATTGATATAAATTTTTTTTAGAGTCATACTCTTATGAAAAATCAAATTTGAGATCTTTTAAACTCACTAAGTACTTAGTGTTTCTAATGAATATGAAGAGTTGATTTCTTGAAGAGAATGAATCCTGAATACATTGATCCAATCCAAATAGTTTTTCAAAAATATTTGGAGGAATAAATCTAGTATCTTGCTGCGACAACAGTATCACGTGTTCAATCTTCAACATGTTGTGTTCTCCTCGAAAATGTCCATGAAAAATCATTCACCGAATATCGAAACACTTGTGACGTCTGGCACATCGCAATACCGTTATGCGTAAAACGTGAGATAGTAGCAAAATATAATATGCTGCTCTACGACTAAATTTTATTAATTTGGGAAAAGGTTTTTTCTTAAACAACCGCTTGAAATGTTTTGTACGTCTCAAAATTAAAAGTTATTATTAACTACATATAGTACATATTGTTAACTACATATTAAAATTTTACTAATTTAATTCATTAAAAATTTAATGAGATAAATTAAATTTTTAATGAATTAAATTAGTAAAATTTTAAGTAATTTTGTGAGAGTACTTAAGTAAATTGAAACAAACTGTTAATGGTACGAATTTTGGGATGGAATTTTGGCAGTGTAAAGATTAAAGCAAAGTACGAAATTTAAAGATGAAAAATTGCAATGACGATCATGCATCCTTAACCAGGACTGTAATATGCCGAGCGTCCGTTCTATTAACGCCTCTCGCGGTTCAATTGTCGCTTAACCTCCGCTCTCGACGAGACGGAACGAGACATCATAGAGATGCGGACAATAAACGCCAGCTGCGCTTCCAGCAGGGTGTCACATGATGGTCTTTGGCAATTGAAAAAAAGAAGACATTGAAGACAATTTTCGACGCCACCTTTGCGAATTCGCATTATTATTCGCACACGTTTTGGCACTCATTTCAGATTACATAATATTATCAAATGTCAAGATCCACAATCGTATCTCTATGATGTTTCTTCAAAAAATAGAAGAATTAGAAGGAATGACTGATTTAGTTTTTGACTAGGAAATACATAAAAAAATGGAAAAAAAATATTGTAATGTACATTACATAAAAAAATAGTATATTGTTAACCTAGAGTTTACAAATTACAATATATTACTATTCACAAGATATTATAAGATATAAGATTATCATAAGATATATGTACTATTTATTACTATTTATTACTATAAAAATTAGTAATTAATTATATATATTAATAATATATTGTTATTATGTATTTTTTACTATTACATTAGTAATTATTACAGTAATAGAGATAAATGACACATTGTAAAAGATACACGTCGTAAGAAATATAACGTAGATATTTTAAGAGCGTAGCGAATCAAAAAATAGATTTCGGCACAAAAAAATTTTAATTTAAAGAGATAGACAAATATATAATGCTTTCTTGAAAAAACATACTTTTAATAGATAATAAAATTTAAATGCATAAAATTATAATTACATAATAATTATATTAACGGAAGGCTGAAATAATAAACAATAATGACATCCTAAATAATTATTGCAGTCTGTGCACGTCTGTATAATAGTTTTTTAAAAGGTTTTTAAAAGATTATCTGAAACAAAAAGCAAGCACTTTTTCAATTTTACACTTCTATCTTACACTTGTTATCATTTTTAGTTCACAAATTTTGGAAAATTTTATTTTTCAAAACTAGAAATATCGAATATGAGAATTGTGTTTTCTTACAAAATTTTGTTTTTTGTTAAAATACAAGCAGTAGATAAAGTGATGTCTAGTGACGTCTGTTATTATCTTACATTGGTCTTTATCATCTTTCAACATTACTCTATTTGTTTTTCATGTACAAGTTAACAAAATTTTCTTTTAAAGAAGGTTTCATAATAATAATGATTAAAATAATTTATAAATAAAACGGAGATTTTGCTATTCCGTTAAGAAAGAAAGCTTTAAGATTTCTAAATTAAAGTTGTTAAAGGTCTTTCTTCACGTGAAAATAATTTCCTGTTAAAAACATATATTATTGCCTAATAATTTCGTAGCAATTACATTGAGGACATCGCGCAAGACGGTTCTCACTAAATATCCATCGTGTAAATAATTATGTTGATCTCTTCCGTTAATTAAATTCGATCACAATTTGCACTGCCTTTCTCTCTTTGTCGCCGCGCGACTTGGTTCAATATTTGATCAAGTCATATATAATTAATAACCCAACATGTGATCAGAATTGCTAAAGAATTATTATATGTATTTCGATATTAATTATTAACGGGCGTCGCGTCGCAATTAACAGCATGTTATTTGCGTCATTATCCAATCACATGCGTGTTAATGCAAATTCATTCGCTCATTAATTTAAAGGAGTGTCGATTACATTGATCGGCGATTACAAACAATCGCTGTAAAAATATTTACACTATATCGCCATTAATTACCATCATATCAAGCAAATGTGGATGTATTTACGTGCTAGTTGTATAGAAAAGTTTAATCGTTTTTCAAAGCGAATAATTTATTCGTAACGATGCATGAGCCATGATATTTATCTACTCATCAATATTTCAAAAAGAATAATTAGTAAAAAAATTATTAACATTTTATTTTTATTAATAAGATGTTTACATAAGAAATACAGAAACAAAGAAAGAATTTCTTAAGCTATCTATCTAATATCATTACTAAAATTAGTTACTTATATTAAAACAAATAAATTTTTTTTAGTTGCGTGCAGAGATATTCGTCGTCTTAATATTTATAAAATACGCTTAGAGATATGAAAAGCTTATCGTAATTCAATTCATCTAACGGGATTTGCTTGTTTACTCTTTTGACAACTCGAACGAAATATAACTCTACTATTGCAATACAAGGTGCTCGAAAAATTCCGGCATATTTTTCGGTGAATACTACAATGAATTTCAAACCAAATATTTAATTAACTTAATATTTTTAAAATTATAAATTAAATTAATTTAACTAATTTTTATTTTTTATTATTTATTATTTTTATTTTATACATAAATATTTGCACAACATTAAAAAATTACTTTTATAACTTTTATTATTTTTCTAGGTGATTTACAATGGATTTATAATGTTCAAAAATTTGTATTTTCTTTAACAACACGTATGAAAGAGATTGAATTTAGAAATGTGTGAAAAAATTTAGAGATGTGTGTCAGGGAAAGATTTTCAAAAAAATATAAAATTTTCTTTTTCGACTTAATATTGTATTTAAAAATATTTTATATTTATAATTAATTTATTATTATATTAATTATATTTATATATTATAATTAATTTATTAAATGTATATATAAATATTATACATATTATTATACATATATATATATATATATAAAATAAAAAAAAAGTTTATTTAAAATTTATTATTCTATGAAAATACGCAGAACTTTTAGGGTATTCTACACACTAAAATGTATTCTTATATTTTAACGTTACATGTATTTCGTTGTAATGTATAATGTAATCTACAGACATTTGGTATTTAAAAATCAGTCAGGTGAAACATTCGCCGAGGAGGGTTGATCATACATCATATTCTTCGCGACACCGAGTGTAAAGTGATCATCATCTAATCCGTGTCTCCTTGCGAATTCGATGATTAAGCGCTACAACGAGATGATAGAGGTCGATATAACAGACTGAGTGGGGTGGGGAGGAGAACAGGGGATGTGCACGTGGTGCACGCGTGCGCCACGTGCGCTCCCGCGGGGAGTTCAGGTTTCACGTTCGACAGTCGTGGCTCTTTTTTACGCGCCTCGAAAGGATGTGACGCGTGTAATTGGCTCTAATTGGTTTACCAATTGCCAAGGAGCCAATTGACCGATGGAAAGCCGGTCTATTAGATCCGAGCTGGAACTGTTTGCGCAAACAATGGATCGCGCGAATGAAAGTAAGACAAAGTGCCTCTCGCAAAAGTAAAGACTTCTTTGTTCTACGCCTACAAGGTGACTCTGAACCAGAATGATCAAATAAACTTAAAACGAGCGAAATCACGCTTAGCAAACATTTTTAACTAATTTATAATCGATAACAACGTGACAATTACGATAATATTTCTTTTCTAGATAACATTACTTTGAAAGGAATTATTTTTTCTTCTTATTTATAGAAATCAATCATCGAGAAACATACTTCTGATTTTCTGATTCAATAGATTATTTTAAATTCTGTTATAAATAACACACACGTAAATCGAGAAATAAGATTTTTATATTCAATTTGTATCTTATTTTGATATAATCAAGGGAAGGATAAAATTGTATTATTCATTTAAATAATCCCATGAGATCTTATCGAGATATATGATTTATTCAACCTTACATGAACCCGTGAACGGCATAAAATAGCATACGGATATTTAGATCGGGATATCTAATCTTCGAGGCGACTCGGAAACCATAACGGTTGACCTCAGAGCGCCTAGCAACAAGTCGCGTGTATGGCCAATGTCCTCTCGAGAGATGTGATCCTTATTACATTTACGGGACGCCGAGGTGCTCCACCTCGCGTGAAGTATATTGCCCGGAGCGAGTAGATGATCACTAACAGAAGAACGTTAACAACTCATCGAGAGGATTATTAAAGCGATTAACAATAAGATGAGCCGAGGAAGAATTTCTGAGAATCCCGTATATTCAGGATGTTAACTCGTATTACTCACAACAATGACATAACTGAAAAAACAAAATTTGCTCGCAAAAAATTTGCACAAAATTAATTTATATATAATTTAAAATTAATTAAGTCGTTAAATTTAATTATACTTACATTGTTACATCACTGTTTTTTTCTGAAATTATTGATATGTATATAATCCGCGGTATCGTCCACGCACGTAAAGCGAGTATTTCCCAATTGTACTTTTAGACGGTGTAATATTTCGGACCCGTATACGTGCCTGGAAGTAATGAAACTTCGAATTTAAACGTGCACGCTGTAACGTGAGACGCGTGCAACCGCCGCGTATGCAGTGTTGATGCACCGCGTGCGCTGTCTACCTGGCTGTTTCTTTTTTAACAGCTTAGATGAGCACGCAGAAACATACATCTTCGATCGTTCTGAAATTTGATATGATAATACGTCGCGAGGATTGAGACATAAAATTTTCGATTTGTGTCACGAGTTCAAAGTTAAAAATGAGAATTCTCGGTGGAGAAATTGTTAGATTCTGTGCTGAGATATACCTAAATAATAAGTTAGTATTGTTTGCATATTTTTAATTTATTTTTACTTTAGAAAAATTTCAAGATTTTTTTGAGACCAAAATATTTCAATGTGGAAAATAAGAAACATAAGAAATTCTTAGCATTTAAAATTTATTTTCTACGAAATTGTATGAAATTGTACTTATCTCTCTCTCTTTCTCTCTCACTACAGATTCGTTATCCTTGAAATTAAAGTGTTTCATATCTTGACACGTGTATATTTATCGTATGAAAACAATTTACATATTTACGTCGTACCGTATGGTTTGTAAAATTGGCGAGTTCGCGGTTTCTCAACCGCACGCGCTGATGACGAGTTGCAAAAGCGTTGCAGGAATTGTTCGCGAAACCTTTAATGCGCCGCCATCGATAACTTCTACCTTGCCTACCGTTTAATTATGGAGAATGAAACGTTCGTTTGAACGATCACGCCGTTACGTCAGTGGAAAACGTGATTTCGCCTCATCTATTCTTTGTCGAGGATATTTCTAAGGATTTATGAGTTCAACAAGGAAGTAGGAAAAATTGGTTGTTTCTGATTTTTTACTTGACGATTTCTTCAAAAGGATAGTTATTTAGAGACATGTGAAAAAAACTAAAAAGTTAAGTTAATAAGAGAATTTAAGTTTTAATGATAAAACGATAGAAGAGAAATTAATATTTGTGTGCTTTTCACATCAGTAATAAAAAGAATAACAATTCGTACATTTTCTACCTGAAAACATAATGGCGATACTAATGGGGTAATCTATAAAAATAATAAATACACAAATATAATATGTAATATTTGATATTATTTTGTTTTATTACGATCGAATTACTCTTTCGTCAATATCAATTTATAATAATAATAAATATTAACAAAGAAATGGCTTGATTAAATTTGTATATTTCTTTGGATCACTAAACTTTATTTTTAGAAAATAGATAAAATAGATAAAAATAGTTATAATCTAATTACTTTTGAATTAAAAATTAAATAAAAAATGAAAAGATTCGTTTACATGAAAAGAGACTTACAAAAAAGTAAATTATCTATATTAGTTTTCAATACTAATTATCATTAAATAACTAATTACCTATATTAAAGTTAAAGCAAGTAAGTTATGTATATTAGTTAAAGTAAAAAATCATTTTTTTCTTTGACATTCAATTTAATTTTTTCTGCCTACATATTGATTTTTCGACCTGATGTTGACCAGACGTTTTTTACTCAATTAAAAGTTGAAAAATAAATTATTGTGATAAAAGATATTAGATACGTGAATATTAAAGTTATAAAGATTTAAATATTTTAGTGTTAACTTTCCAACAATTTAAGTCGTTTTTTGCCAATAGTCGTGCGTGCTTTGCTATTTTTATTTATTTCTAGTTAAAAGTATAAAGTCAAGTAAATCGAAAATATATAATTTTAACCAAACGAGGGCAAAATGCAATTATCTGACGAGTACTTATTTGTAAGATCGACTGCGTTTATTATTTATAAAATCGGATACAAGTAGGATTATAAAATGAAATGAAAAGCTTATCGTATTTTATTTATCTAACGTAACACTGCGATTAAGATAATAAACAAGAATTACGTCATGAAAGCATCAATTCTTGGGAATGTTGACACTTATCTGTCTACAAATTTGATCCTCTAAACTTAATAATGTTATCTGAAGTTTCAGCTCGGCGATAATATCGCTCTTGTATTATTGCTTTTACGTGATGTCATCTCTTGATTACAAACAATTACGAGTCCTGCCACTACCGTATTTCTTAAGAATTAAGAGACCAATGTATTATACTACATTAACGAACAATGAAGAGAACAGTTAAAAATTCATTCTTATATACATATATTTTTCCATTTTATTTTATTAATCGCAAAACATAATGGTTATTAACATTATCATAGGTTATTGTACATTGATATTATAAAGCAACTCATTTTTATTCACAATTTATTGATATTTTACAATTTGCATTTTTAATCTACATTTTGTTTTGTAACGTATTTCCCATAATTAAAAGAGAAAATAGTATCGTGATTTTAATAAAATAGCAAACTAGGCAAATATCAATTAATCGAAATTAATGTTATTTTTTTCTGCTGGTGCATTGCGATTGACATTGATTTGTTTACAGTGATCAACGCTAAGCGATAAGAAAAAAAACGTCCTTAACATTTTTCTTTAAGATACGTTCCATTTAAGATACGTTCGTAACGCCTCATGAACGTAATTCATCCTTGTTTAACATTTGTCAAATAACAAGGATAAAATGATTTCTAAGATTATTACGAGCGCTAAGTGGAACATACTCATGTAAACTTGTAAACTTGTTTACGCCTTAGCTGCGAACGCGTGATGGTAGTTTACCCTCTGTTTCCTGAGAGATGTTACGATCTCAAGTAAATCCGCGCTTTTAATCGGCAACAAGTAAACGGCAATAACAAAAGTTATTTATCAACAATACGGCGGAGAAACGCGCGCGTGATGTAGTGGCACTCCAAACCAGTTACAATTGATGTGTATGTAAATGAGTTTCTCTCGTTGACCTATATTTTTAAAGGATAAAAATTATTTCTCACGCGCGCGTCGAATTTTTAGTGAATCTCGAGCACGCGTAGTAATTTACATAAAATAATTTGTGTAAGTCTAAATACTTTCTAGCTTCTGGCGACTTTCGTTTATTATTTCGTTTATAAGAATTAAAAGGAAGGGAAAGTGATCTCTTGTCGGATGGCAAGAGGAGTTTCGGTTCTTGAATTAACAGCTTCCGGATTTGTATACGAGGTGCTTCTCTCTTCTCGTCTTCGAGATTTTCTCCGGAACGACGGAGGAACTCGGGATTAAATTGAATCGCGTGCAGCCGAAAATAATGCCGCTTTCGCCCTCGTGCACTCGGATATAAACTCCGCGCTCTGCCAGGCTACAGCTCGAAAATAGTCACAACATTTAGGGTGGCAATTCGTGGCTTCTAGAGCGACGCACACGTGTCGTCGTGACGCATGAACCTACTCTCCTTTCTTCATCTCTCTCTCCCTTATTCTTGTAAAACCTATTCAATTGGCTCTTCTGAAGAAAATTGTTACATCGAGAAAGCTTTGATTCGAAAGACGGTTAATTTTGTTTGCTTCTTCTGTTTGTTTTCTCTGAAAATTCCGCATCAATTTTTTAAATTGATTTTTATTTGCTTAAAATACCTTACTTAACCTAAATATTTATTTAACCCAGAATTTAATACTTAAATATTAAAGATTGAAGCGTAAGTAAAACTAATAAAACACATAAAATTATATAATATCATTTAAACGAGAAACATACAATTTATTTTTTATATACATGATGTTAAAAAAAGAATCTAAGATCTTTTGACCTACAATATGCAGAAGAAAAAATTTCTGGTCAATATTTAGGTTGAAAAATCAATATGTAGATAAAAAAAATTAAATTAAATCAAAGATAAAAATAATTTTTTTATTTTAATAATATAAGTGATTTACTCTTGCATTTTTTATATAAATAAATCTGTTAGTTATTTTATATTTCTAAAATATCTTTTTATATAAATAATAAGGCAAGATTTCAAAATTTGTGTGTGAATAAAGATATCTTGATATTTGATATAATGATATTTGAATCATAGTGATATTGTATCATAATGATGTTGCATCATAGTGATATTTTGCTTCAGAGTATAATCAAGATATAATCAAAATATCTTAGTCATAAAACACGTTTTTCAACATTTTTTTATTTTAATACTGTTTAATACTGTTATATAAAACAACTAGAAGGACTGATGACATTTAGAAAAATTATATAAATTTATAATAAAAAATGCAAGCAAGTTATTTATATAACTGAAAAAAAATTATTTTCTTAAACACTTTATTTTTCGATCTTGTTAATAAAACATTTTTCTTGTTTTAATAAGTTTAATAACTAAAATTGTATTTAAGTATCTGGATTAAATAAATATCTGAACTAAATGTCAGTAAAGTACTTTAAACAATAAGTATAAATTAATAGAACTTTAAAAAATTACTTTTTCACTAACGATGTATTTTAGTTAGGTTGCACACAAAGTACTGTTCAGTTAATTGATTAAGTTTAAATAATAAACAATTAAAGAAATAAATTGTAAAGAATAAATAATTAAATTTAAATTATAAGTACAAAGTCTGCCTCCTACGAAAAACATTTTATATCTCTTTACTTCTCAAATGTAGAACTGAATAAAAATTAGTGTTTCTCAACGATCTTATTAAGGAACCAATGAATCGTTTCTATCAATGAGATATGTACATAAATGACAGACGGTTCGAGCTGGGAATAATATCATATATTGTTGATAACGATATCTGATAACGACCTTGACATTAGAAACGTCAGATAAAAAAGAAGACCTAGAAACGTCTAATTATGATTATGCAACACGATAACATTTTATGTCAATTTTATCTATAGTCAAGCATTTATTCCATATTTCGACGATACAAGGTCGAGACACAAATATTATTGACAAGGCGCACCTGTCGCCATGTGCGAAAACAATTTCCTTCATTAGATGGGGGAAGCCACCAATTGCCACCAGGTGAGTATCACGTGAGAAACGTCAGTCGAAAAATTCATAACCAATTGCATTACATTAATATAAATTAGCGCGCTCGAGGGAACGCGATTCAGACGGATAATTAAATTACATGCTATGCAAAGGTGTTATATAGAGTATAACGAGACCACTTTCTATGTGACGTGTTCTGAAAGATTAATAATACATTCGAGGGAATCGCAGGAGTGTAACCCAGATCCAATAAAATCATTAGATCCAATAGAACCATTAGATTGTATATTATCGAGACACAAGGATGTATCGTATAACTCAGCCATTTTATGATGTGTTCCAAGATAAGCGAATATTGATTAGTATAATAAATTAATTATTGAATCGCAGTGGCTCTCAGATCGGCTCTCAAATGATTATTTATTAGTAACAACACTCGAGATTAATTATCAACCCGCTGATTGGTTTCGCCAAAACAGAGTCCTTCTTAATTCTTTTCGTTTCTTCATTTTTTATATCGAGGATTATCATGGAATTAGAATTTAAATATGATAAAATGTAATAATATACGTTTTATGCGTGTTAATATATTTAATATATTTTAATGTTATCTTTCAGCTTTTTATTTTAATAAAAAAATAAGTTTTAATATTTTGGGAAATATATCACGTTTTCTAATCTATTAAAATTGATTATAATAAAAACTGAAGGGAATAAATTGGGCTAGTAAATTAAGCTTACTATTATCACTTATTAGTGACACTGTATTGATAATATTTCTTTAGCTAACAATATATATTTAACAGTAATAAGTTTAATTTAGCAATTAGCTTTACTAGCCAATTTAGTTCCTTCGGTTTTAATTATCGGTTTTAATAGAAAATAGCAATTAGCGGTTAATTTTAATCTATATTGAACCGTAAATAACTTCATTATAAAATTATCATCATGTCATAACTTCATTGCGATTATAATTAAATTATTTGAAAAGGGTCGTACACATTTGCAGTTATAATTTTCTTTTAATACGTTCGAATGATTGTCAGTCGGCCGGATATAAAACATTTGTAGTATGACATCACGAAAGGGTGCAACTAGAGAATCGATCACTCCATTCTTTTTGCTTTCCTTCTCGAGAGAGACGAAGCGGCCTATAATCTATAAATAAATTTTCCCTGCTATTTCATCTAATGTACATCGATTCAGTCAACGGACCTTGAACGGATATGCGGACGAAATCGTATAGAGGATCGATGATATCGTATCGGTCAAATCGAGCGAATAAGTTGCCAGAAGAGTTGTTCCGCGATCCGATATCTATTATCGAACAAATATTTATCGCGCTAATCAACACGTGCAGCCCATAATAGACAGGAATTACACGGTGTCCTATAATATACGGCGTCCCATAAAAATTTGTTTTTTATTTGTTGTTTGATTATAATTCTGAGATCATGTTACGTCAATTTTTCCGACGAAAGATCGATGTTCTGTTTCGAGAAATATACTGTGAAACTCTGTGACGTTAATCGCGGGAAACCCCGTTACACTGAATTGACTTAGTCTTCGATATTTATGAATTTATGAGTAAATTTATGAGAAAGAATCGCAGATCTGCCATTTCTTGTTTCCGTTCGATGCAAATCGCGTCTCACTTGGTTTGTTATCATAATCGTTTATTGGTGAAGGGTATGCGTTTGTGAATTGAGCATCTGCCGGTCACGTAGCCATTAAAATCTGCGTAAGATGTTTAATCGTGTCTGTCTTTTTTTTGCTGTTTCAGATCCATATTCGTTGTCACATCTCGGTGAGTCTCCCATTGCATGCACAACAAATTATACTGTTTTATTTTTATTATCGATTCAATTTAATTCAGCTTCATTCACTTTGTCTGTCGTTATTTCTAATTAAAAAGTATAATTAACATTGCCTCGGTTTCTCCTTTGCCTCACCTACATTGTTGCATGCTCTTAATACTTTATTCCATATTCCATATTCTTTTATTCCATATGTATTTCGCTTTACTTTGTTTTTATTCTATTTCATTTCATATTAATCTTATCTAGGAATTAATAATAGAGGCTCGACTTTGCGAAATTTAATAAGATTAAAACGTATCAAGGAGTCATATTTGATTATCTCTGTAATAATGCATCGTTGACAGATTAGAAGAGGTTAAACATACGCTCAATTTTCACGATTTCTGATTAGCGTAATCAATCTCTGTTTCAATTCCAAATATACGGGGTGAGAAAAAATGTTGAGATCACATGTGTCGCGATAATAGAGTATTTTTTTATATTTTAAGTAAAAGTTTCACAGTTTTAAGCAGGAAATATAATGCGTGCAAAAAAATTTTTTTAACATGTGTTTTCTTATAAAATATCAATGGTGTTTTTTTTTTTTTAAATAAAACCATAATGTTTAGTGTAGTATATTTTGACGTAATGTTTAGTGTATTATATTTTGACGTACTGCATTTTTTGTCTTCATATTTTTCTAGATATATAGAAAGTCAAGAAATTATTTTAGGAAATATGTACTTGTGTGTAAATATATTAAATTTATAAAAATATTATTTTTTTAAATATATATTTTATGAAAAATTGTATGCATCGCTTTTTCTCTTAACATCTGTAAAACTTTTATCTCGAACGTTTTCTTTTCTTTAAATGTTTTTGAGAATCTTATTTTTCTTTAAATAAATTTGGGAATCCCATTTGTTTTCTAACATTTGTTTTCCTCTACACGTTATGTACAATTTGCTTCTCAGCACCGCAAACATTGAATTTCATAAACGCAGTCCTGAATTTTTGACTTACTCGATTTTTTTTATAAAATGACGGAATTATATAGGTTTATGATGAAATTATAGAATATATGACGAATTCAATTGCTGGTTAAATGCTGAAACGAGGTGATTTGCGTGATTGTGACAAAAATGTGATTATGCAAATCGTCACTTATCTGTTGAGACTCAAGGAAATTTGTTGAACCAGCAATTTAGTCTTGTGTAAGAGCGAATCTCTGCCAAACGGAAAATCCCGACAATAAATTAATCGCCTTACTGCTCGTCACTTTGCCGCAAATATCTTTTTTTTTTTCAATATATTTGACGTATACATTTGACCGAAAAATAGATCGATTGTAAAGAATTGAGAGAGTATCCTCAAATCCTTAATGATGGGGAGAGAAAGCAGGCCATAAATCCGATTGAATTCGAACACTTTCGTATCTTCCCTAGTGGTTCTCAATCGAGACACGAAAAATTGTTATTTTATAACTTCCTACCGTTTATTATGAAATTAATGACGATTAATGATAATTAATTACGGCCATCTGTGAAATCGAACTTACTTAAATATTATTATATCAATTTATTATGTTCTTCTCGTTAAAGTACATAATAGCTTAAATAAACTTTTAATTATTATGTATTTAAATTATTATATACTTAAACAAGTTATTATACATTTCAACCTTGGCACTTACACACATATATACACACAATATACGTACTTATTTATAATTATGTAAATTATATAAATACTTATTTATATCTTATATACTTTAGCAAAGTTAAAATATTGTGATATAATAATTACAAGTTAGTATCGAAACTTATTAAGTGAATGGATGAGAATACAGAGTCGGTGATCGGGATTGAAAATTTTTCGGCGTTGATCGGCGCCTCGATCGGATCTAGGTTGCGGTAGAGGTCAGACGACGGCAATTTGCGGTCGGAAAGGTCATGGCGCGATCGTTATCGAACGAAAGCAATGCGAAAATAGATCGCAGGGATGTCCACTTTACGAGACACTTCGCTGTAATTGCATTTCGCGTTTGCGCCAATTCCAAGACAATTCGGCTTTCGAATTTTTTTTTTCTTAAATATGACATTTCGTGAATTGAATTTGTTTTTATGACATTTCGTCTCTCTAAATATTGCGTTTTCCTTCTTCGTCAAAGAATTCACTAGCGAATTAATCGAAATTATATTTGTTTATATTTACTTATTATTACTTATTTATTATTATTAATTATAATTATAAAACATTTTTATCTATTTTGCACATTTTCACATCGTCTAAGTCACTGGTCGTAAAGACGAATGCTAACTTGGACATTTTTTGACGTCTTCAAGATTACTCATCCCCCTTTTTGCATTCGTATATTTTTTAGTTTTTTAACGGAGATAATGGAGATGATTGAGTCATGTGTATCCGCTCTGTGTAACAGATACCTATATCAAACTTCAGTCACATTTTAACGACAGACGTACCGCGTATACATTTCGATACGCGACAAAGGATCAAGTTGGAAAAGAGGAAGACGCAAATTACGGCACGTGGGGGACACCTGCGTCTTGACAATACCGCCGGAAATTGTGCCAATCGCGAAACTCAGCATGTTTGTAACTCGGCCGTTTATCCGTACGTGCACTTGCATTGACGTAGACGGGCGCAATTACGACAACTCGCGCTCGTTGTCGCACACGTACGTCTGCCATTTGCGAGAACTCGCATTAGCAAAATTCGCTCGACGTACGTCAGGATTGAATTAATCCAGCGCCTCGCGGCCGCTAGAAAATGGTGCGGAAAGTTGCGTCATTAGCAAAATTCGCTCGACGTACGTCAGGATTGAATTAATCCAGCGCCTCGCGGCCGCTAGAAAATGGTGCGGAAAGTTGCGTCACGACGCGAAATCGCCTTCGCATACTACATGAAAAGATCTCGAAATGTTTTCGCAATCGCTTGGCCTTTTGCGAAACAACGCGGAACAGATTAGAAGATTGTTCGAATTGCATTTGTCTTTCAAGATAGTTTTTTCTTTGCGAGAGTGGGTTCTTACCTAGCAAGCACCAACTAACATAACATCATGTTACAACGTCGCGTTATAAGCTCTCATTCAACAATGCAACTGTGACATAACACACACGTCACATTGCATTTATATTGTTGAGTAGGAAATTATAATATTGATGTTATGTTAATTGGCGTTTGTTGGGTACGCAAACAATAGCGATTGCTAAACAAGCATTCTCAGCCATTTTATGAAAGCTCTTCTGTCGGCGCACTTTCCGAATCCACGTTAACAATCGCGCCCGTTGCTTTGATGATTTTTATCGACGAGTTGAATGGAAATTAGCTGGTCTTTGAATTAGGAGATTGCTCCATCGCGTCACAGAAATTGTTTGACTAAAAACGAGCAGTAAATTGAAACGTTGTCGTCAAGATAACATCAACTGTTGTTTTGACATCGATTTTTCTCACGTTAGTTAGAAAAACGGACGTCAAGTAGATTTCACGTCAAATTAATGGTTTAACGTCATTTTTTTCCCGGAAAATAGATGTTTCTTTTCCCAACGTTTATTCACGATTTGGCATAGGATAGATTTATGACAGGACCGTGAGAGTCAAAAGATTTCTAACATACATTTCTCTCCTCTATTTTTGTCTTTTCTAAATTTTTTTTTGCTTGATGACGTCAACTTCCACTCGGAATATTACCGTTTTGTTTTTGTACGCAATAAGCATCATATTTCAATCTTCTCTCACGTGCGAGAATTCTTGTAAATCATATCAGTTATTTCCGCAAACTTTTGGAAACTATCCAATATAATAATGGCATAATCGTCAGAACTCATTTTGAATACTAGATTATTAAAAGAATCCATAATTAGAAAGAACTCTCACTCTCAACTTTTCTCTTAATGTCTTAGGATTGCTTTTTTATTTCATTGGAAAATTTAATTTTAGACCTTCAGAAATATTAAATTATATAGTAATATCTTGAAATAAGATATCACTTTCTTTATGTTTACGTAGTGTCATTTTAATTTAACGTAGCTAATACAATCAATATTTTCTATCGTCTAACAGTATACGAATTTCTTAACGGAGTCTATAAATAAAGTCAGGGTCTCTTCCTTCACATGCCCTTCCATTATCGATCGATCAGGTCTATCATTACACACGACGGTTGGTTCTGTGAATTTGCCGTTGAATGTATGTACATTAATGTTGTTTCCATTGCTTGTACAATCAGTTAACAACAATAAGCATTTAGGCGAGCAATAGAGCGCGAGGTGCTGAGTTATGGCTGAAATTTACGACGTGGCCGCAATAAATTCGTGACACGCGGACGACTAAAATTCATCTGCGCGGTTTTCGCATTAATGTCAAACTCAAGAGCCGTGGATTTTCTTTGTCGAGCATGGGAAAACAACAATATATCACGGAAAAGTAAAACTCAGACAACGGATCTCAGCATAACAAATTTGATTTTAAAACGTCAACACGAATATAAATTAATTTCACTTTATATGATTTAATATGATATAACATAATAATTAATTTGATAAAGGTACAAAATTATTTAGTGGAATGAAAATAGTTTATTTAAAAATTTACACATTTTGTACATTTTTACATTTTCTTTACATGTCTCTTAAATATTTTTTACTTCAATTATTTCTTGCTTCAATTGTTTTTGCTCTATTTTTATAGATTTTCTTCTAGATCTAAAATTAACTTTCTATTATTGCACGAATGTAGAATAATTCGTCTCTTAAGGATTATTGATGTAAAATCTTGGAAAATTTACAATCGACTCTTCTCGTTCTACACATTATTTTCCCTCTCAGTTCCTTTTGTATGTTATTCTATGTTATTCCATGCCATTCTGTATTTCATACTGTATATTATTATACTTCGGTTTATTAACACACCAGATCATTTTTAGCGTATTCCAATTTCTTTATTTCTTTATTGGCGACTTTCTCTGAAGCCAGAAACAAATAGACACTTTCCATTACTATTAATAGCGAGAAGAGTTTGTCTCTCGGAGATTTGTTCCGGTATCTCCGAGGATCTTTACGGGAAATCTGTGGGAGTAACGGAGTGAACTCGAGAACGCTTCAACTAATCACAAATTAACCGAAGCGATCATGTGCGAACGTATTTTCACTCTGACTTCTCGATAAACGATAAAAGCGGATAAAGTCCATCAATTTATAACAACTCGAGTGAATCAAGTCCAACGTCTCTCGCTGTCGAGAAAATGCGCTGACGCGCAAACTGATGCGTTGCAATCTTCAGCAACGTTCGGAGGAGGGAAATACACCTTGGCTGCAGCTCAAAGTGTGACGGGATGAACCAACTGCATCACATCGAACAGTTGGGCGGTTGTAAACATACAATTATCAGACTTGAAAGCTTTTCTCACCATCTTTTGTCTCTGAAAGTGAAAAATGACTTCTTCTTTCCTGTGCGTCAGTTCAACGCTGTCGTAAAAAAACAGAATGGATCTCTAAAGATCTCATTCGAAAACAACAGTCAGCTGAAGAAGCTAAGAATTTCTCAGAGCTTCTAGTTAGATTCTGAGTAATTTTTTTCAGACAATATCTTCAATACGTTTGTAACATCTATAAAAATTTCCGAAAATTCCTTTTTAAGGATGTTCGAGAATTTCGAAAGCTCAAAAGTAAAATTATGAACTTTCCAGAAGCTTGTAACGTAATTCAATATAATAATAATAATATGAATTATGATCCATTTCGTGTTTTAGATAATTTCTTCTGTAAAGTATACATTAGAAAGTCAGATTAATATGACAATATCAAGGTTTAGTAATACAATCGTAGTAATATCGATATAATATTGGAAAGTTATGTGTATATCTACATTTAATTTTTTTATCATAAAACTTTTTATGTTATTTATTTTACTTCGTATAGCGTCATTACGTTTGCTGTCACGACAAATGAAAAAAAGCGAAAATGTCGATTCATTCCTGTGTGCAAGAGATCGAGGACAATCTTAGTTTCTTAATTCAAAAAAAAAAAATATTTTTGAAAGATAAATGACAGGAAGAGTGTCACACGGATGCTCATGAATCACGCAGAGCGCGGTAAAAGTCGCTTAATCCTCGATTAATCAAACGAAGAGCACGGAGTCGGTGAGTCACCAGCCGGCTCCAGAGAAACGATTGTTAAAGTAATAATGCGCATACAGATTCTTGGGACCGTGACATTAACAGACTCGACTTGCGAAAGAACCCAGATAGCCAAATCTATCGAGAACAGATTTTGAAAATTGTCTACTGCAAATTTTGTCAAAAATAATAAAAATATTACAACAAAATCTCAAGCAAAATCGGTTGTTTCATAACCATTTCAATGATAACCATTAAATGTTTGCGAAATTTAATTCCGTTTTTATGTTTTGCAAAATGGTTTCTGCTTGGTTTCTGCCAAAAATCATCATCATCAGGCTCCGTCGACGAAAAACAAGTTTAATGCACCCAGCAAACATCAACTAACAATAACATAACATCAATGTTACTGTTAGTTGATGTTTATTGGGCGGATACAGATGATACCGGATCTGTTCAGTCTATTGATATCTGGGCAAATCTGCTGCCAATCTGTCATACAGCAGGGCAGTTCGCTTGTTGGGAATCTACGAGGAAATTCGGTGGGTCTTTTTTTGGGATCCATGATGTAGAATCCCGGAAGCTATAGTTTCGCCGGAAAATGGATTTTCGTCATGTGCGCGTTGGCGGAACGACCAGCTTCGCAGCCGGATTTTGGACCAGATCTCGCTCGATAGTCTACATACATCCTCATTGTTAGTTTGATCAACTCCGGCGCACTCGATCGTTCTTTGTTTTTAGATAGTTGCTGCGTTTTATTAATAGATTCAAGATACTCGTCACTCGTGCAGGTTCCTTTTCCGTCAAAAATCCCCTAAGGAGCGCCATTGATAAAATCGTCATTAATTAATCACGCCGCGCGCAGGAAAGTGGAAAGGTTTCCAGACGCCTGGAAGCCATTCACTTCGTACAGTACCGTCTCATTACGTCGGCTTATTATAAGTTATTTACGGATTTATCGCTCGACAAGCGCCTTATCCGCGCTAGAGCGGCCCTGCTATTTTTAACGGGATAATATAACGTCTCGATTATACTGTTATAAATAGAATTAAGCGGCAGCTGGAGGATCGAGGTCCATAAGTCGCGCGGGCGATGACTCGACGGAACGGTTAAGAAAAAAATCGCGAAGCTTTGTTCGCCAAATCTCACACGTCGAACGTGTCCCGACAACAATTCTCCTATTTTCGTCAGCAAAATTTTACGAAAGCGATGACATCACGTGGTAATTTGCGGAATGTAAAAAATGAGGATGACGCCGGCTGACATTTCCTCGAGTCCCCTCGCGAATCACCTCGCTCGTCATCGTCGCCGATCCTGACGACGGAATCACGGAAAAAAAACGGCCGTTTGCACGGTCGAGTTGCGTAAGTCGAGTCTCCTGTCACGTTCGACTCACGTCACGATTTATGTTGCTGCAACATTAGTCGGAAACCGGCCCGGAATGGCAGGCGGTCGCACGATATCATCGCAATTCAATATAAAAAATTAAGTAATATACTCAACTGAGTGAAAATTTAGAGATGACTGCATTTAAGTCGATTGCCTTTAACACTTCATTTCAGAATTGTTTGATAAAGTCATGGATGTAAAACTTGAATTATTACTGCAATCAATCGGTAATTTTGTCATGTGTATGTACAATTAATTCTTTAACGAAAAGTAATTGATAAGATTCGATAAATATGACTAATGATCATTAAGAACATGCATTAAAATAAGAATGATGCTTTTGGTAAGGGAGAATTTTTTTTTTTACGTATGTATAGCGATGTCTAGAAGTCAGTGAAAGTAAATCGAGCTTGATTGAACGTATCTAAAAAAAAAATTGCAAAAAAGAATGATCGATTGACAGACAGTAGGAGGCTATAAATATTTTACGATGCCTCAGGCTCTTTTGAGATCTTGACAATGTCTCTTGGACTGTAGAAAAAACAAATTTTGTAGATACAAGAATTTTAAATTACCATATTTAACTATATTCAAAATTCATATTATCATTGTAATGTAAATTTAATGTTAAATATAATTGTTTATCATATAAATATTCAGTCTGTATATTCATTGACTGACGTTGATCAGGATATTGACGATGACATTAACTAGATATTGGAACTGACACATCGACACGCAGATAGATCTCCTCGTCTTTAATATCATGACGTGGTTCAGACGACCGTGTCCTACATCGAGAAATGGCAAAGTGAACGGCCAATAGCGAAACCGCCGCGAATCCCACAAAGCATTTTTTTCTTCCCCTCTCCCTTCGGTGTCTCCTACCCTTGACACTTTCTCTAAACTGGCTGAAAGATTAGCAGACACATGCGAGTCTCAAATTTGTTTACTAAAATTAAGATTAATGAATATACATGTAAAAAATTGCACACAATATTTACTAATTTCAATGTCTAGAATTTTAAATAATCTCTTGAAAACTCGAATAATTTTAAGAAAAAAGGAAGACACTTCAACCAGTCAGAGTTGTATTAGTCAGTTTTGTCGTGCGCTTTAATTATTAAAATATTTAATGCGTTGTCCTTGCGTGTTGCAGGAAGGCTTTTACATTATTAACGAGTGCGGCATGTCGTTACGTATTGCCGATAATACGAATTCTTATGTAACGCTGATTATAATGATTTTTACATATCTTCATTATCTGTCGGTGAGCCAATATTATCGTTCTCTACAATTTTCAACTAACGAGTTTTAATATGAAAAACACATCTGTGTAACACACAAATATGTTATGAAAGCGAAATTATATTATTGGAAATACAGATCATCGTTCTTTATTAAAAAATAAATTGAATTGTGAAAGAAAATGATAAGGAATAACGATAATAACGAAGAGAAGCCATTAAATATAAGTCTTTGGTCAAAAAATAACTCAAAATAGTACTTTATTTTTTATCTATTATAGTACTTTATTTTACAATTTTATCGTGATGGAATATACATATATATATATATATATATTTATTTTATATTGTTATATTTAAATATTCCCAAAATCACTTTTAATGTGAGACATTCGTTTAAATTTCTTTCAATGTGACCAGTTTTGCTCGCTAAAATCGATCAATTTTATATTCTCCAAATCTCTTTGTGAGAACGTCGCGTGTATTCTCTGAAATATCAACGACATTAACTGCGAAGATCGATCAACTGTACTAACGTGTTGTGACGATCTTATCTGGTTGATGAAACGACCTCCGAGTCGACTCTCCACAAGAGAATCTTTTCCTGATGAAATGTTTCCTGAAATGTTGTGACGACTGTATATCCGACGAGGTCAAAAAAACGAAGCTCGGGATCTGCCAACGGCGTCAGCTGACGGCAACCTGTGGGCTGTTTGCGACAAACTGGACAGGTTCCAAACTGCTCGCGGACGAGACGCAGAGCGTCTCCCGTCGTGACGATCAGAATATTACGCTGATTCACCAAACACGTGTGCTCTCGTCACGTACATAAGGTACCTGCGAAATCACTCTACGCAGCACACAATTCATTCGGATTCCTCATTTGGCCTCCTATGATTTTATTTTATTCCAAAGGAAAATAGTTACGGGACACTTTACGGGACAAGAAAAACATATTTGTTCTGTTTCGAAAAGCAAAGAATGTATTTGTCCGCTCCAAAGACCTCCTGTTTTCACTCACTACGTTCCAAATCGTATTTTCTTTCTATTGAAATAGCCTCTTTATTTCCCAAGGAATGTTTTTGTTATGCCGTATGCATAAACGAAGCGCATGTCATGTTTACGCGCGTCGCTTCTACGAATTAGTCACATGACGAGCTTTATGCCTTGTTTCAAAATCCAACGAGATAATGAATCCGGCAAGAAGAGTCTTGCGAGATTCGCTCGATGGAAGCTTAAGGAACGATTTAGCGAGTTTCGCGAAGCGAGGAGACGCCTCGACTCCCTTTTCACGCAATCCCTTTTGCCCCGAGTCGAACCCGAAGGTGGCGTTGAACTTGAAAGGACGACGGGTTCTTCTTCTTCTTTCGCGACCGCGAGAGAAGCCAAGGAAAAATGTGGCTTGGCCTTCGCCGGAAGACCATCCTCCTCGATCGAACAAGTTCGTTTCAAATCGGTTTGCTCCCCGTCTTCACCAACCTCTCTATCTATACAGAGTTCCCATGAGATGATTCCAACGAGACACGGTTCACAGGCAACTTGCGTTTCCTCTCCCTCGATTAAATTGCTTGATCATTGAACTTGCTTAGAGTCTTAAGTGGTCGTGGATGTCGAATTTCCGAATTCTTGACTCTTGGTTCACTGTTGGATGTGCGACATTTGAATAACTTGGCTAGTTTGTATTCATGGTATGCTGGGTCTCCTTGAAATTTTGAACGTAGCCACTTTAAAATGCCAAAATATCTGATTCTTGAATGTTCCTAAACACTTCGAATGTCGAATTTGAGTGGTTTAATGAGCGTCTTATTTTTGTCTCGAATAAGATCAGAATGATAAGGCAATAATATTTTTGTTACAGACCCACCCACCGGTAGTGTCTACATGATAGGCGGGGTGCTGATCGCTATGGTTCTAGTGGGCGTTTTAATCGTCCTGCTCGCCGTAACGATCAGGTAAGTGCTTTTATTATATTATCTTCCGTCGTTCGTTATCAACAATCTCATAATAAGCCTCATCCATCTAATAGCCATTAAAATCCGTCTTTCAGGCCATCCTGACATGGTTTCTTTACAAAATGCATAGTTATTGATATCTTTATTTTACTTTATCTTATCTTTTGAGAAAAACTGACATGAAAAAATTTACTGTGCATTAAAATAATGGTCGATATGAAACGAAGACATCACTCTGTGTATCTTTTAGATACAAAAATATTTCTTTTTTTGTTATCGTAAATAAAATTAGAGCCGTCGACTTATTAGTAACAATCTGGAAATTTTCGAAATTTATTAATGTTATATTAATTCAAAATTTATTTTTTTAATAATATTAATTCATTGAGCAATGCACATATACGCTGTTATATTAATACTATTGACAAAATACTATTGTAAAATGTATTTTATCTTTTTTTTTTTAATTAATCTTTTAATACATTTTACATACTCAAAATAATTATGCAATGCAATTTATCAATAACTATGCGTTTCATCTTATCAGTCTTATTTTTTTAGTTTATTACAGGTTGGGCTATTAATGATGTTAATTAAGTAATTCACTTTAGCACAAGTGTGATGGTACAGTCTCGTGAGTGATGTTAAATGCAAGTGCTAAAACGCACACGGAAAAATACATATGGAAGAAAAATAATGATGAATGGAATAATTTCACGTGGCGAACACGCGATAATTGCGACCGCTAACTAGATCTCGCATCGATGAATTGCGCGTTGAAAATCATCAATTAAGGCCAACCAAGTCTCTCTCTTTCTCTCTCACTATATCTCTTTTCTTTGCTCAATAGCAATGTCGATTAAGCGCACAACGCTTGCATCCTAAATTAGAAAATTGCAAGAAGCAACGAAAATTGGTAAATAGGAACGTACCAATATACGGTCGGATTAGATTTTAATGTGCCTAATAATAATTTCGCGTAAACTTATGTACATTTTTTTCTTAATAAAAATATATGTCGGTTTTGAAATGCAAACAGTCTCAAGCTAAAACTAGAATAGTACAATCACATAATCAATTTGATGATCAATGATGTTAATAAACATCTTCTGCAAAAAAATTTATTGTAAAGACGGAGAATTTCCTTGATAAGAACATTTTCTTTTAATAAACTCTATTTAATTTACATAAAATATATAGATAAGTAAGCAATAATAACAATCAATAAAGCAGTAAGTGTCAGAACCAATTATATAGCCAATTATATAGCTAATTATATAGCCAATTATAGTCGTTAAACATAACAAGAAATTGCAACAAAAACAAATGTTATTGAAGGTACTTTATTAATTTGTTCGAGACTAATCTGATTGTCCAAAATTAGAATCAGAAAGAAACAAAAATTTATTCATTAAAACATTAAAATCTTAAAACCGTTTACACATATTAACGAATAAATTTTCGATTTAATGAACGATTTCTATAATTTGATTCAGTTTAATTCTTGAAAACTCGTACTCGATTGCAGATTCGTTTATGCGCAACAATCAGTCGCCTGCCTTTTTGCAACTCTTAAAATAATGGGCAGGTATTTTCTCGTGGTGATACAGAGAGCACACATACAGAAGTAAATATATCAAGAAAGAAGGTGGAAACGCAGAAGCGAAATGAAAAAAACAAGAGTTCGAAACCCGAGAGAGCGTCCGTCTGCGAGTGTCGCGTGGCATCGGAATCGGGGGACGCGTGGCTGAAAACGGCACGCATACGTCTGGCGTGCGCCGAACGGAAATAGAGATAAAGGCAAACGCTCGCATTTCCCTGTCGGGTGTTCTTTCCCGGAACGTCGTCGTCGTCATGAGACACCGTCGAGACGCTGTCTCTCGTCCCGTGTGCTGTATCAAAATAACGTCGTCGGCCTTTCCCGAGACGGATAGTCTTAGAGAAGAATTTTATCGTCAGTTAATCGTACATCACACAGAGTCCGAATGTATATCACGATAATGTCAAACACTGTGGCAGAATTTTCAATTTTGTAGAAGTGGTAACGTTGTGAAACTCAGAATTGCTGAAAAAAGACTCTGATCTCCTGAATTTTTGTTAAAAGGAACTTTAATTATAAGATGCAGCATTCGTGTATATTTAGCTCGAGCAGATTGAAATTGTACAATTATACATGAAACTTAAAGAAACTTGAGAATACTCAAATAATCACGAATAGCTTCTCTTTTTCATTCTCTATCGACATTTACGCTTAATCGCATACCTTGGACAATTGCCTGAAACTCGAGACGCTTCTATTCTCGCCGGCGCTAAAAGTGAGCACGTCTTTTAACGAGAATTTTCATATGAAGGCTCCCTTGTTTTAAATTAAAGATAACAGGAGAACAAATTGGACAGTTAAGTAAATAACACGAAAATAAAAAATTGAAATAGTTCTAAATAGTATAAATGTAATAGCATTACATTTATATCTCATTATTATTTCGATACAAATAATAATATTAAATAGTATTATCTAAATTGCAATCTCTTAACATCTTCGCGATTTTGATAGGATATGGATTTATAATTAAATCTGTCTTCATAAATTGTCACTATGTCGCCGGTTTGATCTAGTTCAATGATTAATGTGATTTCTGCGAAGCAGAAGAAGCAACAGCAAAGCATAATTCTTCCAAGAGATCTAGATTTTGTAATTTTTTTCACAACGAGCTGCAATGCCTCCTTTTTTTCACCTTTCATTGTTTCGCGCTAATTAATCACATGATTCACCCGCGTTATCGTTGTCTACGTGTGATAGATACGCCGATAATCAATTAATAATAGATTCTCGTATCTGTCGATAGTCGGTGAAAAACCGTCTTGAGCAACTTGCTCTAAGAATCTTCTATCTCTGTGTGTGTCATGTACGAGAATAGATTTCAAAATAAGTGGAGGACAACCATCGAGATTATATATACACATAATAAATCATCTCTTTGTAGTTCTCTCTTTTTGTCCCATCTTATTTAACCCGGTTATAGTATTTTCAACTTTGAGAGTCAAAGTCTCGTTTTGCATTCTCTTAAGTTCACTTTAGAGATAATTCACGTCGGATAGAATTCTATTTATAAGTTTGTCGCATATTTGTGTGTATGTGTGTCTCAATATATCTTATATACCTGCACATATATTATTTCGATTATTCACAATTGTTCTTTATATTTCGCAGTAAAATTATAAATAGAGTGCTATCTTGAATTGTGACAGAAATGACAGATCGTCTAAAGTGGACTTTATTTCTTTATCGTCATTTTATCTCATTCCATTCGATTCAATTGAATCAAATTCCATGCTCGAGATTCAACGTATAATGCTGTTTTTTTTTATCTTGCTTTTTTCCTCTCATTCAACGTGACTTCGCGAAGAGTCCCAAAGAATCTCGATGGTAAAAACAGCGTATACAAGTGCGCACGATTTAGAGACGAGGACCTCGCTGTTATTGTTAGGTCAATGTAAATGTTGCGCAGACGAGCTCTATGCGCGTATTGTGTGAAGTAATAAAGGCGTCCTCACACAGTCGCCGTTGCATAATCGCGGGGACGCACAACAGTCTCTAAATTATTATTTCCTATCGCGATCTGATAAGCGTGGTCTTCGCGCGATTCAAAACGACACCCCCTTCTTCTCACCCCCTTTCGCAATTATTCTGTCTCTTGCTTCTTGATTTCCTCGAATTGGACTCGATTTAAATTTGGCGCAGCTTAATCTGGCTCAATATTTCATCTTATCTGAATTAATTTAATTCAATATCTTTTTTGATACGATTGATAACGAATTGTCTTTAATTTAATAATTCTCTTAGTTTTGTTTGGTTTGATATTAAAATTAATTTACTCGATATGAACGGATTTTTATTGAAATTTTTTTTAACTATGTTCGTCTTATGCGTTTACTAAAAATTCGTTTCTTTTGTTTTATCGAATGCGTAGAGCAACAAATTTTTAATGTGTACATTTTGCGTGATAAAAAATTTCGCTTTATTAAGTTTCACTTTATCAGACATTAACTTGATCTTTAATATAATTTTATTTCTAATCCCTATCTAATCTAATTTTATTCCTAATCTAATTTTATTATCAATTCCATTCGAGATTGAAGCATTAAATTAATTCGTGGAAATAAAATTCGATCATAATCCACAAATCATTAACTGCGGATTAAAAAAGAGATGTTGAATTTATCATGAATTTTTTCGATAAATTAAATATAAATCACGCAAACCGAAGCGAGAATCGTCACAAAACTGGAAAAAACGGCCTTCGGCCAAATAAAGTGAATTCCCCTTAGAATTCCCCAGAACGCTCATATGCTAAATACGTTCTGCACTAATCATCGCAACACATCGCGGCGCATAATACACCGTACAAAGAGAAACACCGAGTGAAAAAAAAAAAGAAACGACGAAACGAGAGGCCACGGCCACCACCGCCACCGCTGGCTGCCGCTGTGTCGTGTCACATCGCCGTCGGTTACAGGATACGCGATTACGTGACGTAAGGACATAAGTCCGCCTGGTCGGCCTCGGCGCAATAATTGTGACGTGCGCGAACTGCGGCGGCGCGGCGAGCGAGGAGCGAGCGGGCGGGCGGGCGGACAGGCGCCGTATACCGTTTGAATTTCGCCGCGGCGGCGATTGGCCGCCGTGTGCTACGCGTGCCAATCGCAGGCACGCTCGCCCGTGACGTCACGGCGCGGTATAAGAGACGGTCGCACATCGTTCTCCGGTTCAGATGCGCGCTGGTTGCGAGCGATGAGCGGACGGACGTAGTCGCTGAGTTACGTCGGCTGCGGCCTTTCGGCAGTGAGAGACGACGCTTGGCGCTCCGTTTCCTCGAATTTGCGTGCACCGTGCACGTAATAGGAGAAACGAAAGGAGGCAGAGAGAGAAAGAAAGAAATCCTTCCGAAATCCTTCAGGTGCCAGGAATTCACGAACCTAGTCAGTGCGAGTATCGCGCAAGTGTAAACGGTGATATCCTAGCTGCGAGTGAGACGGAAGGTCGACAAAGAAAACGTTGGAAGTGCGTTTGACAGGGCGAGACGGAAGTAAGAAACAGTGCGCGCGACGGAGACGGAGAGTAACCTAGAAAGAAGGCCAATGTGCTTCTAAAATTCTGACGAGGAGAAAAAGAAGTACGTTAGTCAGAGAGAGAGAGAGAAAGAGACTTCAAAGTCCGCATTAATCTCCGCAGGAAGGACACGTGAATGCAAGAGTATTGGAGAGAAAAAAAACATCATGAAGTGTTCCTAAACTCCGATTCAATCCGGAGTAACAACTGCGTTAAAGAAAATAAAAATTAGGAGAGAAATAAAGAGAAATCGTTTCTCGGCGTGATGCTAGACAGCTGATTTGACGACAGTTTCGTGCGCGCCGTGTAACGTAAAAAGCGTGAGAGAGAAAGAGACATAGACTGAGAGAGGAAAGCACCCACATTCATTTCTTTCCTCACACAATTCCTCATTACAATTCCCGTAGTCGCTCGAGGGAGATTCGAAACGTCCAGGAAGTCGAAATCCTTGACAATTCGAATGGAACGTACGTCGCTACACTCCACAGAACCGTATCGACTTGCGTAACTCCGAGGCTCCGAAGTCCGAGTGCTCCAAAAGCTCTCGTTTTCGAAACCCGGTTTTGTCGGGGAGGGTATCTCGCAAATCCCCGCGTGTTTCCGGATCGAGATCCTAAACCTTGGATCCTTTCCCATTTCGAAGGCTCGTTGAAACTTTTCATCCTCCGAGCTACGGAAACTCGTATACCCTGGCGAGCTCAAAGAGTTCCGCTGCCAACGAGCTTCCGGGTTCTGGGAACGCGGTCGCGAAGACAGGCAAGCTTGCGAGGCTGTACCGAAAGTGCAGGAAAATGGTCGGGAGCAACGGGACCATGATTGCGATTCGCCTTGTCCGCAGCAAGCTGCGGAAGCGCGAGGATCATCACTCGAGCGCGGGTACGGTGCATCCCGAGGCGACGGTGGTGCAGACAGCAACGTCGCTCGCGACGATCGGGACACCGGCGACACATCCGGACGGTTGCTGTACGCAGATGTCCACCATGTCGACCGACCTCGGCAACGGCGTTTGCGACGAGCATGTATTCGCCGCGACGACGGTGACGCCATCCACCAATCCAGTCGATCCGTTCGCGTGGCAATTCCCGCCCCCGTACCCGCCCCCCCACATGCCGCCGGCGCAATACGCGTTGTACAACGATCAGGTTGGTGCACACCTTGTACGTTTTGTATTTTACACTGGCGCTTGACGGTCCTCAACTTTTGTTTCTGGCCAATGTTGAAGAACCGCGATTGTCTCTCTTGCCGGAAAAGACAGAGTTTCTTGAAAAATGGGGTGTATTTAAACACCGGATTAGAATGATTTAAATATATCACATGTTTTTTCAAAACTCCCCTGATCTTTTGCGTCCATTCACGGCGATTTTGTGTATTTTTTAAAAAACTGGAAATTTCTTATTACATTATAGTGCGGAGTATTTAAGTTACTCTAATGTATTGAGTTGTGTACATTTCTTCAATTTAAGTAATTCTAATTTACTACATTCAGAATCGTCTATATTTTTAGTTGGTCTTGTACACTTGAGTTGTAATCGAAATTATTTGTTATCAGGAGGAACAAAATGATGACGGAAAGCGCCAGTTTCTTCTACATTAATTCGTATAGAGATTCGAGATACGTTATGTCATAATTCTTATATAGTATAGTTATTTTATTATTGTAACAACGGTCATTCTCTTTGCCAGTAGTTAAAATTCAAATGAAAAGCATTAGTCAAACTGGCAGTGTGATTGGTGAGCTGCGAGCCGACTTGGTTTTGTCAGACTATTAACCGCAGTGATTCACCAAATTATGAAATCGAAATTCGATTTACATTTTGGAGTTAATAAATCTCAACTCCACTCATAAGATGAAGAATTTATTGCGAAAAATATTACCTCAGCCAGGATTCAAACCTGGAACTCCCCCATTCCGTGTGGGTGTCATACCAATTTTATTTTATTACTTTTAGTCTTGTTATAGTAATTTTTGTTTAGATCCTTAATCCAAATCAAATTTGAAGCTTTCGCGCTGTATACGAACACTAGGTTTGGCTTCCGGATTGGAACTGCGATAAATTCTTTAGCCAATTCCGACGTTTCAATTCACTTCGTCAGTGAAGGACAACGTGATACAATCCCTATACATTTACTCGCTACCAATAGTTTTCAATCTTGACATAACTATTGCAGGATTGATTGCGAAATGCAAAAGTAGTCGTTACAGATTGTTTCATATCAAAATTATTTCAATTTTTCGTCCATACGGGAGAGGATTTGTTCAGAAGTTTTTTTTTCGAGCCACTTTGCCCGATAAAACGCGATTAGCTCAAGTCAATGGCATAAACTTCACTCTTACATGTATAAAATCGCTCCCTGTGATCTGTCGGCCGATCTAACCGTCGCAACGGCTAACCGACTAACCGGTGGAGCCAGTATTACTAGATTTTACTGGTTTATCCCTGCTGCGCTGTCCCACGACTCGAGGACGCGCGGTATATCGACCGGAGACACCCGAAAAAAGATTCGCGGGCGTGGAAAGCGGTGGATGCAGCCGCTGTAGGTGACTTGAAACAACCCATGGCTACGTTCAGAACCCACACTCTCAGTAGTATACATTATAATACTGGAAGTAAGTATAGTATACGTGACACGTGCTGTACAACTTCTAGTATTGTAATGTACCCGAGTGCGGTTTCCGAACGTAGTCCTTTGAAACCTTGTGTCCGATACGAGAAATCGGTTCGAGATCTTGATGCGAGAAGTATGTAGCCAATCAACTTGCAGTTTTTATGGAAAAGAGGCAATTTTATTGGCTGAACACTTCTCGGATCAAGATCTTGGACCGATTTCTAGTAGGACACAAGGCTTAAGGATGATACGACAGCCGTAAAACTGTTCCGAAAATGCGATAACGAGCCTTACGACTTACTCTCCCTCTTTCTTGAGTGATGCCAATTTTATTTACAACTCAACTTTAATTCTTTTCAATAAAGCTAATTGATTTATTAGAGGTATATTAGAGATATAATGATTTAAATTTAAATAAAGTCAAAGAGTAGACTGTTAACTTGAAATTAATTGAAAGCTAAGACTTATGGTGTTTTAGGATGAGTGTACTTTCGTGTCAAAACAAACAAAGTATTAAAAAGAATTAAATCACTCAAAGAAAAAGGGAGAGTAAGTCGTAAAACTCGTTATCGCATTTTTGGAACAGTTTTATGGCTGTCGTATCATCCTTGTGTCCTACGATACTAGAAACAAACACAATCTTGTTTTTCTTCTCTTTTGAAATTACGCAGTTTTATTTAAAGAACTTTACATTAAAGGGATCGGTAAAATTTCACGTTCTATCGCCATGTTTCTGTAATTCCGATTGATGAATTCGATCG
The DNA here is from genome assembly GCA_901521435.1 of Crematogaster levior. Taxonomy (NCBI): domain Eukaryota; kingdom Metazoa; phylum Arthropoda; class Insecta; order Hymenoptera; family Formicidae; genus Crematogaster; species Crematogaster levior. The sequence goes on along the minus strand of CABEGB010000671.1, from coordinate 217,411 downwards.
AAAAGAAATTTTTTGTTGAAAAAAAAAGAATCAACTTGTAAGCCGCTTGATTTTCATCTTCTCCGATACCCTCCACAACACTCGGGGAACAAATAAGAAGCTCGTTCGTCAATCGATAGTCGGGACAGTGACCCGCAGCCATCGCGGTTTCACGCTACTTCGTGGACGATCGATTATTCCCGCCATTCGAACGGCGATCGCTGATTGGCTGCAGCTGCGATGCGCTTTTTACCGCCCTAACCTAACATGAAGAAGTGGATTCGATCGAATAAAACATGTTTATTATTTTTTATATATATAATTTGTTCAACTCCGTTCGATGTAACCATGTAAAAAAATGTATTTTCTAATGTATAAACACTTGAGATTTTTTAAAGAATGAAATTAAGAAATTTGTTCACAATTAGGTCGCGGCGTAATTTATCGATCTTGCGAGGGGGAAGCTCGTGGGGTTGACAATTAAGAAGATTAGCTTCTTTATTTAGAAAAGAACAATGAAAAGAGCGGCTTTATATAACTTGCTTGAAATAATTGCTACTTTTAATAAACTTATATCGACGGATTCGAACCAAACACGATTTCGCACGATTTTTCTGTAGTTTTCACTGAAATCTACTAAAAATATATATATATTTCTATCATCGTTAGCACGAGCCTGAAATGCGAAATTGAAAATGATTAACAATACAAATGATAAATAAATTTTATAAAGATGAATCATAAATTTTCGTAGTGACGTCACGACGACGTCGATTAACTTTACGGCCGTAGTTTAACGATAAAATTACTACGTGAGATATAATAAAGTCGCGAAGCGATGTATAAATACACTGGCGAAATGGGTGCAGCCCTCGACGCTTCTCCGGCCTGGCGCTAAATTTAGCGTCGCCGGTGGGCGTCTACCTACTGCCGCTTACCAGCCGGGCCCCCGAATAGGGTGCAGCTGTCGAGCGTGTTCACGAAATACCGTTCCTCCGTCTGCGAAATTGGCAGGACGTTGGAGTCGCCGCGATTCTAGCCAACAATGCGAATCCTTGGCGAACAAGCGGCGAAGCTTCTTTAAGACGTCATAGTGTCTTCCCAGAAGAACTATGACGTCTTAGAAGCTTTACCGCTCTTCTGGGAAGACACTATGACGTCTTACAGATGTCTAAAGACATTACTATGACGTCTTTTAGACACATATGTTGTCTTTAGATACATATGTTGTCTGGATATGATCTACGAAATAAAATGTTCCTTTAAATCGTCAGATATATTCGCGATTTAAGCGAGTAAAGAAGAATTACTGATAAATTGCGTTAGAGATAAATAAAAAAAGTCCCATTCTCGGTCAACTTTGAATGGAGAGTGCTTTTGCATTCGGAGAGAATGTCTCAACGAGCGATATATTAATATTTAAGCTTGAAAAACGTACGACGTTAAAATATTTCAGATCTCAATGAAGAATGTCTTCCCGTTTAACGATTCGATTATTTCATCATGTTTAATTTTGTAGACTTGAAACGTACGACATGAATAATACAGACGTCCTTTTGTATGTCCCGTATAACGTAACTCGATTCTCACTTACGTATGGATTAATGGCATGAATATAAAACGAGGTCTCTTTAATTTTACAGGATACCCTTGTACACGCTTTACCGTCGGACCGGCCTGGGTTTGCAAAGGGCTTTCGCAAGAATCTCGGTGGACGTTGGCGTCGGCTGGTGAAGCGAAAAGCGGAGACGGATACCTGTGCCATTCCCCCCGAGCTGAAGGATCAGCTGAAGACTATCTATGTCTATTGACGGCCAAAAGTCTGTCCCGAAAGCCTGAAAGCCCCGAAGAAAAATCTGAAAACTATCGATGAAGAATCGTTAAAAGAAAAAACGCGAGGAGCATTAGTGAAAGAAGAGGTTCTAGTCAAGAGGAAAATGTTAAAGAGATTGAGATGAAAAGAGGAAAGATATAAAAAAAAAAGTTACACACAAGGATACCGAGACGAATGATAAAAACATAAAAAAAAAGTTGACAGTGACATATAAGGATAAGGATGGGAAAAAGATTTTGAGAGACATAAGGAGACCGAAATCTAAAGAAACGGAAGAAAGTTCGGGGAAGGAATGGCGCAGGTACGGGAACCGATCCGGCCAATAGTCGACATATCAGAAAGTGTGCCTGAAGAGGATGCCACGAAGTGCCTTCTTTTATTCCACAAGCGCCTTCTCATGAGACTGATACCGCGAAGAAATACCGCGATACATGGGTGCGACAAAGCGAGTTACCTCGTAGCTTCTGCGTATATTGTTTTGAGCGATTAATTAGTAGTTGACAGATCGCCGTATTTCGGGTAGTTAATTAGTATTAGCGCGTCGGCTGGACTTACGGAAAGTACACGAGTGGCGTCGCGAGCGAACGATCGTTCCCGGAAATTTTTCGGGATTCCTGAAAAAATTCGATTCCTGCTTCTTAGTCAATCCTATCGAACCTCGAAGTAGCTTCGACGAATCGGAGGTCACGATCTCGAGAGGAAATTCAACTGTAAAATGTAGTAACTGTGAAACTTTAGGTTTATTATTTATTGTGAAAGAAAAACAGCACATACATTTTTCCTATTAAAGTGCAAGCTAGTCGTATACAGAATGGGAAGACTTGCAGCTGCTACGGTCATCGTACGTTGTATCACGTTCTTTGGCGAGGCAGCGCAACGGAATCGGCGACAATCCGTATAATACTTTGTCCAACTATAAATGCATAAAGCTAAAGTAGATCAGATATATAATTTAAGAAGGTCCTCTTTGAATATGATTCAAAATTCATATTTAAAGTGAACTTTACGGAACAAGCTTGATCCACTTTAGCTTTATACGCGTTACATTTTATATGCGTATGTGAATTCCTTCTCGGGCAGTTGACTCTCTTAATACGAATGAAGTCGATCGCCCGCTATCTCGCTCCCGTAATTGGTTTCGAGGCCGCCGATGTCGAAGTGTGTAAATAAGATGTAGCGATCTCTCTGGACAATGGTCCGCGGGATGTACGATTTAATCAACGAATGGACTTTGGTGTTCCTAAAAATCCTCAGGGGTCTGAAGGAGGGATTCTAAGATTCGAAAATCTGCAGGGTCCTCCCGCCGTCAGAAAATGGAATGCGGCGCCTCGAAAGAATAAAATAGGCCAATTAAAAATTATCGAATTATTACGACGGCTCATATTGAGTCCGTTTTATTATAACGCTGATGTGATATTTCAACTTGTGCGCTTGCTTTGATTCTTTAACTGTTTTTCAAAGCGTTTGTGTTTGACAAATGAGAAGTATACAAAGTATTACGACTATTCGAAAGTCATATTAAAGTCATTAAAAAGAAAATCTGAAAAGCTATTTGCGCGCGATACTAAACAGTTATTTTTACATTCAACTCAACAATATTTATGTATTTAATTGCATGATATTTAATATAGTAATTTAAAAGTTGTTAGATATTCTTGAGAATTATTCGAATTTTAGTATCTTTTTTTTTTAATTTTAATATCTTTTGGCAAATAATGAAAATTGTTCATTTTGTCAAGTGATTTGTAAACAGATCGAACACATTTGATGATTAATTTGCGGTTAAAGGGTTGAGCAGCGTAGCGCTTGAAAAGAGCTTCTTGCGTCAGTGATTAATTAGTTTAAAGAAATCGACGGAGATGACATTCGGTCATTCGGTTGGAAAAGTTCTGCGGATTTGATGAAGTTATTAAATCTAGGACATATTTAAACGAAAGAGTAAGTTTTATTTTTACCAAAGAAAAGAGTAAAAAAAATTGTGATTAAATCATTGTCGTTGCTAGGAATTTTATCAGATTACTGAAAATGACTAGTGAATTTAGAATTGAATGAATTTAGAAATTATTTATGCAATTTTAATAGCAATTTGTTATTTTATCTGTAACAGCGATTAATTGTTTTAATCGCTTTTCATTGTTTTATAAAATAGACTTTGTTTTTAATATTTTTGTCATTTTCCATTGTGACGCACAGATATTTATTTTCGCGCTATGTAAATCCCGCGGAAATTGTGCAGTACTTCACGAGTGACCGAAAATCCAGAGGATTATAATCCTCGACATAGTATTGTAGAGTGTAAATAGGACAACGGGTGATCCGTCGATTTTTAGAGTTATTTTTAAGGACATAACCGGTAATGTTTCTTGCGACGAATTTAACGAGATGTTTTATTGACTCGCGACTTCAATCCTTCAAGTAGCACATTCGGGAAAAAAAACGAACAAAAAAAAGTTGCAATCTTTTTATACGACAAAAATACCCCATTCTGCATGATGTATTATTACGCAAGTGATTTTACGACAATCAAATGACCAATCTTGTCAAGCATTCGAGGAAATGAAAAGGCTAAAATTTGACTCGCACAAAACTAGGCAGATAATTGAGTTTATCAGTTTATCCGGATATATATATATCCGTTCTCGTGATAGAAATTAAAAACACAACAGCGTATTCGATTCAAATTCCAACGCTATCAATTGCCAATGATATCAATTTGAAACGAGTACGACGTCATGAAATGACGTTCGCGTGAAATTGTATTACGTAAAAAAAGAGTTCAAACTTAAATAAGACTCCAGGAGTGCCTTCGCCTACAGAGGATCATCGCACGAGATTAGTTGCAACACACTGTGCCTGCTGCAATGTATTAAAAACGCATTAACGGTGCACTTTACGCTTAGCGATCAAATTTCTGTGTAGAATCATACCTTCTTGTTTACACGACTAATTGTATGCTTCGTGTAGAAAAAAGGGTGGGGGAGAAAAAAAGATCGACGCGTTCGCGTGTCACGGAGCTGTCTTTTGCGGATATATCGAACACCGATTGTACAGTGTATGGCAAGCCGTTTCTGATTTCTCTTTCTCCGTCTTTATTGTAAATAATAGGAAGTATCAGGACGGGAAGGAGGTCGCGCGCTTCCCCCGTCACCTAGTCACTCGCTCGATTAATATTTCGTTGAAAATGTTGTAGCTGTAACGAGAACCGATCGACGCAGCTTTCTCTCCCCAACAATAAAGATGTCAAATAAAGAAACAAGAAAAAAATGTTACAAACGAAGGAATTGCTGTTTTACTCAACTGCAGGAGACACCCTCTATTTCGGGACTTACCCGAATTTCTTAATGAAGCGCGCGTAGAATATGAAAGTAGATATATCGAATCGAATATTCGCTACAGAATTCATCAATTTTTTTATATTCATTTTATGTGTTTCGAGATTATGAATCTTGGGACTAATTTTCCGTTTAAAAAAACTGTCGCTCTCATTTTTTTTTAATATAATGGGAGATATGTAGAACATTATCAACTTTTAATTGCAAATCACCAGAGAACAATGAAACTTGGCAAGCACAAAAAATAACATAACATCAATGTTATAATAACCTACTCAACCATGTAACGGCTATATACCACACGTGTTATCACATTTATATGTTGAGTGGGAAATTATAATATGCATTGATGTGATGTTGCTGTAGCTGGCGTTTACAGGGACGTAAACGTGTGGTAAGTCGCCCCGCGCAAGTAATTACGTTTAACAAAACCGGCGCGAGTAAGGATCGATAGGATTGAGTTAATCGGAGTTTAACCGAAGATTAACCTCAACATTTCGTTGTACGGACACGCTGGTTGGTCAAGTAAAAAATTTATGGAGTTTCTTTTCGCTCCAACAGCCAATCGCTTCGTACGAGAGCGCTCGTACCGGAATAACGAGGCATTCGAATAGATTTCGAAATATTCAACCAGTACATTAATCAAAACTGCGAAAAATAAATGCATAAAGCGAGTCTGATAAGATTAGCACTTAGGAAGAGTGAGTATATATCTAATGTGATTAGGATTATTCTGAATTGAGGTTAGGATGGACCAAATCAAAGACTAACCAAAGCTAAGCTTGCATCGATGAAACTTACATCTTCGTTTATTGCATTCTCATCGTTATTATGCGCGTGTTTTAATTACAAATTTGTTTCTTATACGTACGACAAAGTAATTAATCACTAGTGGTTATATAAAAACGCATTGACTGGAAGACTCGCGAGTATACGATTTCCTAACCTCAAAAACCTTGTCGCTTTTGACGATCGGTGCTTCTCTCGCTATATCGAGAAACGATTCTTCATTAGTACACGCTTATTCTACACACTAGATTACACGTGGGCAAAATTTCATTGAAATCGTTTAATGAGTGCGCTCCGTCCCGGATTATAAAAAACAGATTTTGTTCGCCAAAAATTTTATTGGCAGAATGTCGGCAGAAAGTCAGAATTCTGCTAAACAGAATATGATGACAGATTGAACTGTAGAAACCGAACAGACCGTCATTTCGTGATCATTTAAGCGATTGAAGGATGACAAGTTCTCTGCTTGGTTTTTACCGACAATCTACCACTACTTGAACTACTGACAAATTGCTAGCATATGGAAATTGCTTATTGAAATATTTAGTCAAATTTCCTCAGCTTGCTGAGGAAATAGGTTTTTTCGAATAAACTATATTACAATTATTTAATATCTTACCCTTCGAATAATTTGTCGCTTCTTGATGCTCTAACTATCATAGCAATCAGTATGCAACTTATCACTGTTTTCCTTAGAAAGCTAAGCATTCAAATACTTTAAGGGCTTTTTATCTAATATGTACAAATATGAAATAATGTTGTTAATTAAGCAAAAAACAATAACAGATTACAGTACATCTCATCGGCGAGACATGAGCAAAACATTGAACAGGCCAGTAGAAAATTCAATCAGAGAAAAGCTGGAAGCTGGGCTGAAACCACTTCACTATGACGTCATTAATGAATCCTACATGCACAATGTTCCTAAGAACTCTGAGACACACTTTAAGGTAGTGGTTGTATCGGAGAAATTTGACAAGCAGCCATTAATCAAGGTATCAATTTGCGTTCCTTAATTATTAAACCTCGTAATTGACTTTAAACGTACTGGACATTAAAAATCATTTTAACTTAATCATGAAATAGAATATAACACATAAGATATATAAAAATGAATTATACGGCAAATGGATATTATTTAAAATAATAGAAAATAATGATACATTTATGAATTTAAATAGTCGCGAGATTAAAGAGACTAGATATTATTATTAAAGACTTATTATTATTATTTCGTGTTAAAATCAAAATAATGAAAGAGGACACCTGAATCAATTATTAATTTAGCGACACCGGATGATAAACCAATTGTTGCAAGCGGAACTGCAAGGAGGCGTACATGCTCTTTCGATTGTAGTAAGTGAGATGGCTATTTTATTTATTAACTAATCTTTCGCTATTAGCGCGAGAGAAGAATTGTACCCTATTTAAAATGGCCCTATTTAAAGGTAAAAAATTTATATTATGTTGTATTATCATGTTATCTTCAAGGCGAAAACACCAGAGCAATGGGAAACAAGCACTACGGTGGCTGCGAGTCCTGCTTGCAGGGGCGGTTTCGGAAAATAATGTAAATAACTTAAACGACTAATTAGGATAATAATTTAAGATGCGAAAATAATTTATATAGTATAAGTATATAATCGCAAATAAATAAACAGATATTTCCATCGCGACTTACATAAATATTTTTCTTTTATTAAATGAGATCATTATGCATAAAACGTCCTCTGTACACCAAACAAGATCAGATGATGAAATTAAAAAACTTTTCAATGCGTAAAATCGGAATAGAACAAGATTAAATTATTTATCGTAACACAGATCGAAAATTAATCAATAAAAGATTTAACAATTCAGCACGCTAATCAAAAGTCATTTCTTGATTTCATGTTCTTAAAAGATATGAATTTTCTTCTCGACTGTTGTTGCACTGAATCCTTTAATTGCAAGGATTTGATTCAACAATACACTGAAGCATGCAATTTCGAAAGAAATGAGTTATAAATAATTGATGAGGTTTGTTTCTTTCCTCTTTATCGTTTCTCCAAACTTATTAAAATATGAAAACTTTTAATAAGCACATGCAAATAAGTGCAAGTAAAAAATCTACGATTTCCTTTTTTTTTTGCTTAATTAGGCCATGTATTGTTGTGCCAATCCCTGCAATTGCATAATGTATAACGAAAATGACAAAAACAAAAAGATACACTAATGTCACAATACAAATGTATCCAGTCTTAATTTGCCTTCGTTTTCAGTAAGATAAAGTATATCCGCCATTGACTGTTCAGCTATCGCTTCCTCCGCCTTCTCGTGCATCTATAGTAGTTGTATAACGTCATTAATATTAATAAGAATTATTATAACGATACCATTCAGTATTATAGAAAACCGCTACATCATTGTAAAACTTAAAATTAGATAATTAGGTATGTATATATAAGAGAGAGAGAGAATTACACATACATATCCTGTATAACATAAAGGCAAAGTTTACTTTCCCTTTAAGCCAATAAATTGAAAATTCTATTGTATGTTTAGTCATGTCTTATTTATATAAAAAAAGCATCTAGATTGTGAATTAGGATTGTCGACTGTAAGGTAGCAGTAGTAGAAATGTGAGTTTACTTACGCCTCTATATGTAACGTCTATTGGAGGATACTTAAAATTTGGTCCAAAATTTACGGACACCATCGCACTTTTGTAGAGAGATATCCCTGGGTAATAAGCGCCCTTGTTAATATCGATGAAAGCATCACCTTGATTGATTCCGTTCTTGTAATATATAATTTTGCTGCCCTCTAAAGGCCGTAGAGCTTTTAAGGCTTCCTGCACTTGGTCCTTCTCCTCGTAATACAAGTGGCTCTTGAACTTTACTAAGGGCTAATTCACAAATCGAAAAATACAAAATTTGTAATAAGAAGTTTATTTTTAAATTACATGCAAACATTTCAATAACAAAACCATACAAGATCGTAACAGCTTAATTATTTCAGATACTGCCTATAATTATATTATATATAATTTCTAAAATAATTAATAAATTGTTATATTTTTCAGTTTTCAAAGATCCTCAGTTTTCGAGACATTCTGGTGTATTGTTTTAAATGTTGTATACATGTATATTTAAAAATTATTCAAATTATTATATAATTATATGTATAAATTATTTAAAATTATTCAATATAATTTAATTTGTTCAAAAAATAGCTTGCTGTACTCACTCTGTCTTTGTAAGTATTTGGAATGTGTGACGCATCATGTGTATCTGGAAGAATTATGAGGAAACCCAAGGTATCACCCTCGCCATAACAGTCACTATAATGCTTACCACGGCTTTCGTGAAACCGTGTTCCTTTTCTGTCAAAAATTTATCAAAATTATTTTTTTTTTCTCTTTTTGTGAATACGTAATTTACAAACTCGAAAAAGTACATATTTTTCATATTCCATAAAAAAAATAGAAAAGTTTTAATAAATTGATTGCAACAAGTCGATTACATTTTACATAGTATAACTTTCAAAACAAGAATGAAAAATGATGAAATTACTGATTAATAAGGTTTTTTTAAATATACTATAGTATAATTATAGCTATATTTAATACCTGGATCTCCACGAGTAACCAAACTTGTCGTAGCCAAGCGGAGCTTGCAAGTTTGCATATTCTTGTCCCCATCCGAGTCTTGTCGCAGATCCCTCCGGCATCTCTTCAATCGTGGCTTCCCAATACCAAGCACCCCTACTTACGCCTGTAACATATTAAGGTGTAATTAGAGATTATTTATACATCATCAACTATGACTTGACTATAGACATTCAGGTACATGAGAAAACAAACACAAATAAAATGCAAACGCTAAATAAGAATTAAAAATACCAATATATATAATTTTCTTTTTCTCAGCAATACTGACTGCTATAAAACTATTATTATTATTATTATATTATTAAATATCAATATTTTCAAATTAATCAGATTATCAGAAAAAATTAGGTATACATCAGTATTAGAAAATATATTCCTATTATTTGCTTATATTTGGCATCAAATATTTGTACAATTAAATCATTTTTAATGTTGTAATTTTATAAAAATACATATAGACACGATATCGATATACAATTGTTAACAAAATTGTTAAAATTGAGTATTCACTTCCCGAGACAAAAGAAGAAACGTTACCGTTTAAACTGATAGAAAGATAGCGTTCTTACGTACTGTGCGTGGCTCTAATCATGCAATATCCCTTTTCTCCGGTAACCGCCAGTCTATCCTCAGCCACTTTGAGCTGCGGTGCACGATCGTGCAACGCAAGCAAGACCGTACTCGGACTAAGAGCGCGATAGAGCCACCCGGGTATAGGTTTACCAGCCCAATCGCTGCTCTCGTCGAACTCCTTAACACAAATTACGAAAGATATGGGAAATTTAGAGAACACTGTTTGAAATAATCATTGTTCATTCAAAGATTTAGAATCTTAATCCTTTGATGTAACACAAAAATTATCTTTCCAAAATTTCTAGTAAAATAAAATAGAAATACACTAGAATTGTGATACTGTCCAAATTTACATTTTGTGTATTAATTTTTGTTCGTTAATTACAAGTCGATCTGCTGAAGAAATGAAGGCAAAAATATATCGTTGTTTTCCTCTAACAGATTTCTTTATCAATTTTCAAAAGCTTAGCTCAGCAAAAGAGATTGATTTTAGCTTATCCATCATTTCGTTTCCAGCATGATTCTCTCTTTATTCTCTACATATATATGGTTTGTATAAAAATGATTAAGAGAACCGTTGAAAGTGAAGTACCTGTCGGAAAGGAGCATGAGGATCCGGCTCTGCCAAAATGTATCTGTAGCCGTCCTTGTTGAAGGGGTGCTCGAGTGGATAACCATGAGCTGGCAGCTTGGGGGTGGTCATATCAGATCCTCTACCCTTTTTCCCAGAACCCGTGCCTGTGGTTTCACCTGGGAGCTTCCTCTTGGCGTTACGACCTCGCAAGCCTCCGCTAAGCGGCACTAAATGTTCCATTATGATATTTTAATATAATATCCGATTCTCGATATTTCTCATCAACAATATCACTTCTAATCCTCTTTTCCCCCTTTTTTAGTCTCTTCTGCTTTCAGCATTTTCGTTTCAAAATCGATAATTAATTTTTCCCTAAACAAACTTCATTCACCCTCACGATAAATTCCTTGTACGGATAATGATACATAAGTGATATGGCTGACGATATCGAAAGTGACGTTGCGGCCTTAAATGTCTCAGATCAAAGTTTATTAAGATGTCTACTCGATTTCTTATGATTCAAACTTCAGCAGTTTCCTGATAGTGACTTGATGATTGCATTTGTGATAAGATAAGAAATGACAGATCTACATGGTACGTAGCTGTAATCAAAATTCGTTCTTATTATATAATATTTGAAAATTTGGAAAAAGTGGAAATTTAATTGAAAATTAACGAATTATATGTGTTTAATCTTTTGCGCGTAGGAGATTGGAATATTTTGTAACATATAAATTAAAATATTAAATAACGTATGTACAAGCTCATGTACAAAAATTAAGATACGCGGGACGCGTTCATTCTTTGACTTTGAATGTAGAAGGCGAGAAAAAGGAACCTTTATTTCTACAGATTTTTAATTTTTAATAAAAAAACTTAGCTTGGTTTTAAAACTTTAATAAATCTAACAAAATTGATGCAAAATTGATAATAAAAGCGATAATTTAAAAGCAATCGATACGTACCGACGTGCTGTATGCCCATCTCTGTTGCTCGGAGGTGACCATTCTTGATCATTGCTTCGTAATTCGGTTTAATTGACGTGAGTTCAGAGCTCGCTAATCCAAACAGCTGACCCTCAGACGTGCTCTCATCCATCGTAAATAACGTTCCAATGTCTTTAAGCAACGCTCTGTGGATCTAGAAGAGATCAAATGATTCGATTATGTCAAAGATAAAGCAATAATTAAGATCTTAATTTATCGTCACAATCTTGTTGAATTACGATGTAAAAAAACATAATTCGCGTCTGTAGTGATTCAACGTGACAACGAAGGTGCTTAAATTAAATTAAAGGTACCGTAGCATGCCAGGATTGAGTAGCTCTACGAGGCATCGTGGTCATGCTTTCCCAATGACAATCGATGAACGGTATGATGTCCTTGTCCTTGTGGAAAAGAGTCTTCTGCTCATTCTCCTTTTGACACACCTGCAGTAGATTTGCGAGTGCTGTCACGCACATCTGAGGAAATGCTGAAAAACCGCAATTAATAGATAACTAATTAATAGATAATGAATCTTATCATATAAATTGATACTGTAATTGATACTCACGTGCTTGGTTCTTCTTAAAGCTCTCCAATCCAGTCGGCGAACAATTCTTACACACAAACACATAATTCATCATGAACGGCACCAATTTACCTAATTGATAACCAATACAGGATTCATGGAACCACCGAGAGCAGCTAGCACAAAGTAATTCCACAATGTTCAGGTTTCTCTCCTTACCACTGCAAGTATGCATAGTAAGTCACGATATTGCAAAACAGTAAGATATCACCAACAAGATTTATTACAGATAATTACCAATAACAATTGCCATTTTCATTGTTATTACTTGATATACTGGTCTTCTCCGCTTCATCCTGCTTAGATTTTTGCTTAATCTTGTCATCAGCCTTTATTTTCTTTTCCTCAGCAGTCTCTATCTGCTCTGGCTTGTCACTTGGACTTAAAAATATTCATTTTTAATTAACAAATTCGTCATAAGCACATAGGTTATAATACAATAGGTTATAATACAATAATCCTACAGTTATATACAATTTAGCATTTTGTTTCTTCGTTTTCATTTCTTTAAGTTCTTAGAAATTCTTTAAATTTGAGTCCCCTAAGGTCTACTTTCACTTACTTAAATTTGTAAAGAAATTTTTTAAATATTATTTCAATTATTAACCATTAAGGATCCTTAAATGCTTAGATCTTCAGTTTCTCGGAACATTAATATCTAAGATTTAAATTACCAATTTTTCATACATACAACCTTCCATTTTCAAATTTCTCTACCGAGATTTTATTTCTTTCAATTGTTTGTCAACAAATTAAACTAGAAAACATAACCTCAACTTACAATACCCGGTACATCGTGCATAAATAACAAATGCAAGCTGAATGTACATGAGAACATGTACATGAAGAAATATACACGTGGTTTATCGATAAGTACTCGATACCTGTCACTTTTTTCTTCTGCCATTGCTTTGTAGACGACTTCACGTTGCACAACAAAAATTCGCGATCTCTTATAATTTTCTTCAAACCGTCATTTACTTCACTTGTTTGTCGATAAATTCTCATCGATAAAAGCAATCGCTGCTTTACCATCATCCGTTAATTTATCACTAAAGATAATTAATGGAGCGCTAATACAAGAACCATCATATTCAATCGTATCTTCCGCCAAAAAAAAACGCAAGGCTTGTTCAGGAAATTTTTGCACAGTGCAAACAAAAATCAATGGATAAATTCTACATTTCATATATATAATTTCCCACTCAACAATATAAATGCAATATAACGCGTGTGTTATATCCATAGATATATTACATATAGATAGAGCTTTGTGAATCTTACTGCGTGCCAAGATAAAATTATCTTTTCCTCCCTCGCGCATGTGCAATCGCGCATTTATCTTCTGTTTATCCATGACAGCCAAGGATATAACCTAATTTTATGTAAAAGTGCTGTATTCGATGCGCGTCCGCAGAGATAAATATACGAATGCGCATGTGCGAAGGAGGAAAATCCGTCATTTATCTTGGCACGTGTTGCACTATAGCAAAAATGGTACAAAGCTCTATCTATATGTAATATATCTATGGTTATATCACAGTTACGTTGTTGAGTGAGAAATTACAACATTGATGTTATGTTAACATTAGTTGGTGTTTGCTGGGAATAGATCTGATCAAATTGTGTGAACAACTTTTTCATTTCAGCTATGTTTCTTTAAAGCGCTAGGCATGAGTCTTTAGTCTTATTGAATGCTGTTTAATTTCTATAAGATTAGGTTAGAATAAAAAATATTTTTGAAATTTACTTAATTTTTTCATTTAGAAATTTCAAAAAATTGAATTTTTTTCATTTTTTACTAATTTAAAGCCATAAAAATGGAACCGGTATAGATTTTAGTGTTTGTAAATAAATTATTAGAACTTGTAAAATTTGTCTTTCTCTCAAGATTTTAAACATGGTTTCTCAAAATGCCTAAATTTCGAAAAATAATTTAGTGACCATGATAATTTGTACACGGTTTTAACCGAACATTGAATTTCAAAGCAACACTTTTATAAATATTTTGCATTAATTCACGAAGATTTTTTTCTTCTTTTTTTCATAAGTCGTAACAAAAAAAAGCCAAAATCAAAACCAAATTTTTCAAGAGAACGCAATTCAGAGTTTATCAACTTATTTTTTATTAAAACTAACATTGTGTAATTAATGGAACACGAATTATGAAATACGCAGGGGATATGTAATATCATTTTGTCTCATTTTGATTGTTTCTCAACCACTTCGAAATTTCTACGACGCCGAAAGCAATCTTAGAGGAAACTATGTATATACGAGTATATATTCCGCTGCGTATCATTTAGATTCCGTATTTCATTATGAGCACGCCATTTAATTCACGCGAGCGGCAATTACTCGAGTCTCGAGGGAACTCGGATCTTAGTCGGATAAAGAAGGCCGTAATTCTCTCTATATAGTGGGCGGGGGAGCAAGACGTATTTAAGGGTTAATGAAGGAAGTCGATCTCGCCACCGTTGCTCCGCCGCTCTGTCGAACTTTATAATTTCATGGAACGAGCAATTTCATGAGCGAGACAGAAACAAAATTTATTGATAATAACGGCCGAGAATGGCGGCGGCCGCGGAACGAAAGAACGAGGAGAGCGGCGAGGGGCGGAGGGTCGAGGGAGGTGAGAAGGGAGGAAAGTGGAAGGTTGAAAGCAGGACGGACGAGTGCGGCAGCTTCAGCTGACCTTTTTAAGCCGTGAAGGGGAGATTCGGTCTGCTCGACGGACCCGTCTGTCCCACCCCTGCGGTCCCCGCGCCGTCACGTAATGATCCGTAGCGGCGCTCAACTTCTTGGAGATCTTGGAGGTCTGCGGATCACCGCTAGTACTCTTAACTCTCACACACACACATCTTTCTTTCGTCGCGGGCTGAAAACGTGCGACATGGAATGAGCATGGACCAAATGCCGAAATAATTTCGCGCGAGCGATTGTATACCGGGTGTACATTTCTACGCTCAAATCGCAATATAGAGATCCCTTTAATTCTATATCGATATTGGTATTCGTCAAATATTGGTATGTAATTGAATGAAATCTCTCTATGGTTTCTTGATAATATTAATATATTATTATTGTTATGTAATTGAACGCCAATATTATGAAAAATCATATTTGTATTACATTTTATAAAACAATTATATCATTTTTAGTTTCTAATCGTAAATAGAAAGGATAAGGAAACAAAAGTTAAATAACAAAAAAATGTCTCATAAAGCGATTGATCTCCGTCACCTAATTATTCTAAAAGATGTAATTATTTTATGCAAAAATATTATAATATTATTATATGAGAACACGATTTAATTTATATAAGGGTAATTTGTTTTAAATGTTTAGAATAAAAATTGGCAAAAAATATTTTTATTTTTAGAGACATCACTGTTTTCTATAATTTTTACTTTGTATTTTTGGATTTACAGTTTTTCCATTATTGCAAGTTCTTATGCTTTACAGCCTGACTCGACTCGCGAGTTGAGTCCCGCGAAGTTTGCCGCGCGTAACGAATCGATGACGAGCGAGACCGAAGGAACGGAGCCGAGCGCTTTTTGCACTCCCGATTTTTCGGCTCGCGACGACTGCGTTTCGATCTGTGCCAATAAAATGCTCCGAGCAAAAAGCGATCAATTTCCGCCGAGGCTCCGTCATTGTGTGTTGCGACGGAATTGCAAAAACTCCTGGGAATATAAAATAACCTAAAATTTAAAATTTCACGAGAGTCTGAATTAAATAAGATTAACTTATTTAAGTTATTTCTGGTTTTCAAAATGAAAAAGTTAAAGATTTCAAAATATTATCAGAAAATATAACAATTCGAAATTACAAAAGTAGATTTTTTTAAATCCCGAATTTTAGAGATTTTAAAATTTCATGAAAATCTAACTGTTCGAAAAATGTCCAAAATACAATGATATTAAAAGTTCAGATCTCGCGATACAAAACTCTTCGGGTCGATAGAAGCTAGAATGAAATTATACGAGCGGCAACTTTTCGCGCGTCTGCATGATGTATGTATAAAGTATAATATACGTAGAGGGCCCTTCGGGACTAGCCTAAGGGGCCTCATTCGCTTTCGCGTCTCGCTCGTGTAATGAAGGGTCTGTCGTTCACGTATCTCAGAGGTGTGACCCTGCGCAGTCCTTTTACGCCGCACGATTTCATGCTAAATTCGTCAGTCTGGTGAATGATGCTTTATCTAGAATCTCGGATTGTATCAATCAACATATACATTTTTACAACATAAAAATATTGGCATTGAAGATATACAATATAAACTGCATATACGTGTGATAAATAAATAATAAATAAATGATAAATAATCTTTTAAATTGAATGACAATATTTGTATATTATCTTTTTTACACACACATCTATACATAAGATGGTTCAGAGCGACTGTTTACTATGATTTTCTCGAGAATGCAAAATAAAAAAGAATTACACGCAAGAACTTTGAAGTTTAATAAATATCACGAAGTACTATCTTTCTGTTGATATATTTGTATCAGAAAATGCAGTTATGTGCATGTTATATTGTATTTACTATACCATGTCACCTACACGCGCACATACACGAGAGAAGGAGAGAGAGAGAAAGACCACAATTGATTCTCTGTAAGCCAAAATCAAAGTAAGCACTAAACTTAACGTTTGTTTCCCATCAACGGAAAGGTTCTGAAATAAAACAGAGGGCAAAGTAAGAAGATGAGAAGTGGAAGGGGGCAATTCATTAAAACTGCCGAAGGCGGTGAACGATTGCCTATAGCCTGTACTCGAAGCCACGCATTAAATCTACGTTATTACAGGTTATTACCAAGTAATGAGAGACTTCCTCGCGCCATTTACGTATCTACCGGCCTCCCGATGCAATCCCGTTTCCCTTCTCCCTCTGCTCCCCTCTCCCGCCTTACCACCCTTCGCATCTCATCCCTTACGTGACTTCGAGGCGTGATGGAATACGTATAGTGCGCACGAGTGCACGGTTTAATCGAACAAATAACATCTCGTAGATTTGAGTCGACTAAATTTTCTTGGATATGACAGAGACGTCTGCCTTAACAAATGTGTGTCTTACTGAAACTCTTGAAATCGAGTTGACCTTGATAAAAAGTTGTCTTTACTGTATTAAGAAAAGAAGCTGTATGCTATAAAACCCCAAACGTATTCTAATTGTTACATTTAATTATATAAATTCGCAAATTTTAATTGCATTAAAGTAAAGATATATTTTAATAATATTACAATAAATATTTTTACATGCATATTTTTACATTTGATGAGATACAAGCATAATATGTGTATAAAGTTTGTCTGTTCCGTTGTTTCGTAGGTGTTCCGAGACTTTCGCAGAAACGGATCTCAATTAGAGGAACTTTGCGCGCTCCCAAGATGCACGTTGGAGAGGGTGGATTCGAGGTGGAAATAGCAAGCAAAAAACAGAGATTCCCGCGTCTGGTGCTCCGGTTGGCCGCGCGGCACATGCGCGACTAATTACAATCCTCTTTGATGGCTCGCCGCCGCCTTAACCCCTTCCATTCTTTCGTCTCCGTCAGTCCCCGTTCCATCGGGCTTCACCGGCAATCGCGCCGGTAAATGCACTCCGGTATGTGGCTTGGGCCTTATATCAGGCTAATAAAAATATATTCGCAGATAGCAAACGATGAATTTGAATTTATGCTTGTCTGTGTGAGCAACAATTATCAATTGCAATTCTAAAAATTTTATTCCCTCGCCCCTCGACGAGATTACGAATCGGAAAGGCACATTGTCAGAAGGAAAGCCGCGCTCTGTGTACAAAATACGCGTAATTAGCACTTTCGCGTCCGAAAGGGAAAGAAGGCGGCGAGAGAACGAGCTCCGCCAAAGGAAACCGAAGCCCAACCTGTCTCATTGTAGATTTCTTTATTCTACGCTTCACAGTCTCTGCGTCGAGGTAAACCAAGGTCATTCTTCAATGGGCGTAACAGACCGCGTTGGCCGAACCCAAAAAGATCCAAAGGGACCGTGGAAAGCCCGAAATCGTGTTAACACGCATAATGGTAGACCATAACGACTCGGCTCATCGTTCTGAATTCATTGCTTTTTTCCGAATAAAATACCGGGTCTGATTTTACGTCGGCATCGATATTTCTCGGACCCGCTTTGTAGCATTTTTATGGAAAATGTTCTATTCAATCTGGTTACGAATGTTTTCCACCATAATCTTGACAAATTATTGTAAATTCTTCGTTAGAACTTTTGCCAAGTGTTAAAGGTATTGCAAATTTTAGAATTCTATCCTTACAAAACTATCTTTTATTTAAAAATGAAAATAAATTTGCAACCATCGAAATTACATTTTTTCTTACATGAATTTTCTTTCTCTCTAAATAAAGAAGAAATTGAATCCAGTCCTTTCCAGAGATGAAGATCCTATATATTCCTGTAAGTTTGAAGATTCCATGAAATGATTAAAGTTACTAGAAAAACTACTGGTACTAATCGTATTTAGCTTTGAATGTGGATTTGACAAATGAATTAACGTATCGTATATCTTATGAAAAAAGAAAATCCTCAGGTAACAAACAAATCCTCCAAATTTTAGAAAAGAAATGTAAGGATTAGAAATAAATATTTAGAAGATTAAAATATCCAAGGTTTCATAGACCTAAAATCTCAAGGATTATAAGATCAACCGATCACGGTTCAAATCTGTCTTAATTCTACCCAATGAGTTTTTTCCAAAACCCTAATCCTATCAAAAAACTTTTCCTATAACCCTAAGCATTCATCTTAGGGTCTCAAGCTTGCATTTCCAGGAAAATGACAAAAATCCATCGCGGTGAGACGGCACATCGCCCGACGCTCTCTTTGTTCCTAATTATGCCTGGAGGATCGGTCCCATAATCCTCGGCGGTTGGACCGAGATGACAGGGCCCGCCGCGACGGCGGCTGTGGCGATAAAAAGTGGAAAGTGGGAGGGAGAACGCGGCCGAACGTGCACGGAATTGCCCGAACATCCGCATCTGTATCGCGGCCATCGCGGCGGGGACTGATCGAGGAGCGGGCGCGGGAGAACGTCAGTCGGCCCGCGACCACTGAGGCGGATGGATGTGCTGGGTGGACTGTTGCGTGTCGCGATCACGTGACCTCGTCGCGAGTGTCCACACGAATTATATACGTATTGTCACTATATACCATTCATGCATTGTATGCGGAATAAAATGTGAATGCCGCCGACACTGAAAATGGTGCTACGCATTGTGGTGCTCATCCTTTCGGCGGTGTCGGCCCGAGGATGGGGCATCAACCACGCGCAGCCTGGGACCGGTGCCAAATGCGAACGACTGAACGTATCCTTCTGCCGGGGACTGCGTTACAATATGACGGCAATGCCGAATTTTATGGGCCACGAGGATCAACGGCAGGCGGAACGAGGGGTAAATTTGATTCTTAAAAAGTGCCAAACTTTCTCTCCCTTACACTTCATATCGGGATGTTTTCTAAAACGCTCATTATGAATGCTAAAAGGTGTGCTTTGTAACGTGAAAAATAAGGCTTATTTTTTATGTTATATCATGCATTAAAATTATTTTCCTTAAAAAGAGAAAGTTTATATTAAAGCTAGACATTCTAAAAAATTGAAAAAATAATATATTTTAAATAACGTAATAGTAACGTAATATAAGCAAAAGTTGCTGATATTTTAATAATTTCTTGGCTAAAAGTATAGTTATATTAATTTTTTGAAAATTACTTGGGAAATGCAATTTGCTAGAGAATATACAGCAATTGCAATTTTAACAAACTTATACGTAAATGTAATTTAATATTTATAATATTTAATATATATCTGTAATGTATATTTTCGAAACAATCGCATCGAAACAAAAAAGCAACACATTAAACGTGCTGCGGTTTTAATAGTCTTCAGGTGGGAGGCAGGTAGTAGAAAGGGCGAGAGAGCTTTTCATGGTAGCGAGCGTTAATAAGCGATCGAAGATCAAAGAACGCGCGTCCGACTCTCATTAGCAGCGATAAGACGAATCAAAGTCGCTGAACCGCGACGTTACGACAGGGAGGGAACGAGAAGATAGGGGGGAAGGGCAAAGAGAGAATACCGGTCCCTTTTTCTCCGAGCACAGGATATACGGTTCTCTCCACAGGAGACGTAATTAAAAGGCGTTTTCTCGTTTGCGTTCGCGGATTGCTGGATTCCTTGATGGTTCATACTGACTTCCGGTCAAATTCTATTCCTGTGAAATGCCGCTATCAATTAGTGGCAACCCATATTCGTGTGTAATCGTTGTCAAAAATGCTCTCGAGATGCTCGAAATGCTCGAGATGCTTGTGTCTTTAAATTAACATTCAATTTATTTACAGTAAATTTGCTAATCTGCTGTACTTGTTGCAAAGTATGATAGCAATATTTACTTATTAAGGCGTTAATACAAAATAATCTGGTTTCGATCCATTAATTATGGCCGTCAAGAACAGATTTGGGCATCGATTAAAAAAAATTTTTTCTGCTTCTCTACTGGGAGAGGAGCAAGCATTGACTTCTTCGCCGAATCATTGACCTGTGCTAATCCGTACCGGTTCCATTTTTTCCATTTCGTAACTATGATTGCCAAGATATTTAATATTATTCGAATACATATATAATATTCATTCGACCGGTTTAAGCACATTTCAAATATTCCCAATCTTACGAATTTACTGAAATTGTCAGAAAAGCAATTAATATCTGGAGATCTAAACATCTTTCTATGTCGGATGCGTATTTTCGATACCATAGTGGTTAGAGAGTGTGTAACGCACACCGTTTTGTGTGTGTAGAGGAAACTGAAGAGAGACAAGCGAGGAGTCGCACTTACGCGCGCTTATTCGCACGTGTGTATAATCGGGTGCGTTAATGGTCGCGTTCAGTGGGAAAGCAGCTCAGTGAGCGCTCAGTAATTATTTAATATCATTGGCTCTTGGCTCTGGTTCCTCGTTAAACGTGTAAACCAATCATGTTAAGCCGCGCGGGTTACGAAAATGCAGGATTACAAATTGCACTTTCCTTTTCCGTATCCCACCAAGTAACTTTAACCTTAAATGCGTTTTTTTGATCCGGTCGAATTCAGGGTATCGATCATGTAATTTTTTTTCACGTGAACTCAATGATTTCAACCAATGAAATCAATGAGTTGCCCAATGAGTCTAATTCCATTGGTTGAAATCGTTGAGCTTACGTGAAACTTTCCATGTGAAAAATTACATGATCGATACCCTAATCTAGACTTCGTAATTACCTTCGATTTACAATCCGTGATCTGATTGATCTACATTGAAATTTATGACAGAATATGAACATTCAAATTTAAATAATATTATTTGTTAAATTCTGTAATATTTAAACATTTTACTTTTTCACATGTAATCGTATCGTATGATTCAATCTTCACGCTCGCGAAGAGGATAGATCGAGGAGAGCGGATGAATCGCGTGTCGTGGGGAATCCCTTGGAAGTGCGGACGCACCGTACTATTAATGCACCCGATTGTACACGCCGCTACACGCATACAAGCACATAGCGTATATACGCGCGCACACATCCGCAAACGACGTAAGGAAAGAGAGGTATTTATAGCCGAGGGTTCACTCTCGCTCGCTCAGTTTTATTATCGTAATAACGTTAAGGCGGCTTCCTTTGAAGCCGCCTGGAGCGAGATAGCCCTGACGAGCAAAACTGCGTATTTTTGTAGCAGCTGCGTTCCCCGCGCGCACGTGTGCGTGGCGCGCGTGTAGGCGTGTGCGTGCACGTATGGGAACGTCGTCGGCGAATGCGGATTTGATATGCGCTTTTCACGCTGAGGAACGGCGATAATCGCACGAAAGAAACTTAAGGGGAAATCTTTCTGTAAATAATGGATTAATCTACGCGAGACGTGAAGACTTAAAGTTGCGAAAATATTGGAAAGAATCAAAATTGACAGTTTCTAGATAAATTAATAATAAATAATATCTCATAAAAGGTATTGAGATCTTAACAGAATTATTTAGATCGGTTGGAAACTGGAAGAGATGCTTGGGAAAGAATGGAGAGATTTAAACAAAGGATTCTTAAAAAATTTTATATTTATGTTACTACTCAGCCTATTTTATTCTAGATTTCAAAGCTTTAAGTAGTATAATATTATTGTAATTCAATTTTATTGCAATATAAGATACTCGTGTAACGCTATAGTGTAATGTAACGGATACTTCCCGAACGAGTGTGTTGTAAGAAGCAGTGCAGTTATTTTACTATTAACCCAACCTACAATTACGTCCAAATAACGATATTAATCTTACGTATAATTACCTATAATTACCTTTGCGCGAGCCGCTTAAGCTATTCCAATTTGCATTTGTAATCGAACGCGTCTGTAACTTAATACAGATGCAACCTGGCACAGCCACAATTACACACGATTGCGCTTTAATGCCTTTACGACTTAATGCGAGCATAATGTAGCACGTATGATTACATGAATCTTTACCAATTACTCGCGATTACGATCGATACAGACTTGTAGTTTTTTTTTTTTTTTTTCGAAAATGAGAAAACGACTGTTCGAATAACAAACGAATCGATTATCGCAGCATCGAAAGGTGAATACCTTCCGATTTGCTATCGTATTCGGCAAGATTTTATATTTTTAATACTGAACTTTTATTTGATTAATTAAATTACAATTTTTCTCGTTAGATTAGGGCTTTCTAAGTAAATTAATAATAAATAATATCTCTTAAAAAGTATTGAGATCTTAACAGAATTATTTAGATCGGTTGGAAACTTGGAAGAGATGCTTGGGAAAGAATGGAGAGATTTAAACAAAGGATTCTTAAAAAATTTCATATTTATGTTACTACTCAGCCTATTTTATTTTAACTCGCGTGAGCTGAGATTCCCGATAACTTTTAAATCTCCGCCTTTCTCTCGCTCATTGCCTTTCTTCGTGGGGTTTTTCTCGGATTATTACGGAGCATGTCGGAGCTAATGTTTGACTCTCGTAAATGGTATTGACAGGTCTTCGAGATAAATCACCGCGACTGGTCATCCTAGGACATGCACGAAACTACAAAGAACGCCGCTATCATTCTCCGCTTCCACCGTTCACCTCGCCCTTCTTATCTCCCCCCTCTCTCTCTTTTCCCTCCATTCTTCACCGTCGACGAGACTTACGCACGAGCTCGGTATCTGCTGGTGATACCATTAAACGCAAACGTGTGTAAGTCGTCCCGAGCGTACACATTGGCGATCGTAAAAGAGCCGTTCCGTGATTCTTCGAATCGTTATCTTGGAATCGCCGAGGCTCGTGATGGTGCCCTCAAAAACTCTGTCCTCAAACATCAGAATCGTTTCAACCCAACTACTCGTATCGAGTTTTACACTTTGATGTAAAGATGACTCTCTGCTCTTTCAAAAATTCCAAAAGACAGCTTTGCCAGAGCTTCGGGTGTTCTTTCTTCGAATATAATGGAGTTGTATCGCAGTTTTAAAAAGAGTTCTATCATTCGAAACGGTGAATACACGCTACTTGAAACATGAGGAGATTGATTTCACGACATTTGATAGCTATAACTTTCTTTACAGTTCTAAGAAGATCTTAAATAATTCTATATACAGCTCGACATAAATCTTTCGAAGAGTTTCATCTGAAAATACTCCCAGAAGTAAATATCGAAAAATAAAATCCCCTTCTTTCTAAAATAACCTTTGAAACCACTTAAAACTATAATTCTTTTCAACAGTCATTCAGAACGTCATCTATTTCTTTTTTTAATTTAGAAAAAGCGAAGCTTCACAGAGGTCCAAGTTTTAGACATCTGTTATTATATTTGATAGAGAATTTCCGATCGCAATTTCGCCTACATCTTCGAGCTTTATATAATGTTTCGAGATCCAGGGACCTAATCATGGCATTGCCTATGATTCCGATCGGAAATCGACGAGCCAAATTCCCAAAACTCTAAAATCTGTGTGTGCGTAATCGTTCCCTCGAACCAGCCAATCAACATGTAGTCGGGACAATTACAGAGAGATTAGCTCGAACACGTTTCGCAGGCTGATGACTTCCCCAAGCTCGATGAATGATCCTAAGAAAGGTACCACCGCCAATCACGTGCCGTCATTCCCGGAAGGCGGCAAATTGCAGGGCACGCTTGGTCATCTGCGCCCTGCCTGGATACGATGTTCCGAAGATACTAAAAACCCACGGTGAAAAATAGGAGAGAAATCGAAAATAGAAAAATCACTGCCTTAAAAAAAAAATAGTCAAAATTTCAAGAACTCGCAAGTCAAAAGAACGTTTTATAAATAACGCAACGATAGTCGAAGCAGTGACGTTTCGAGATTCTAAACTCACTTTCTTCACTTTTTTGAAAACAATTGAAGACACTAGAGACACGCAATTCTCCAGTATCCAGAAAATTGCCTTTTTCAAAACTCCAAGGCGATCGAAGCTTTGAAATTTTATGAATCTGTTTCTCTTCGTACCGTATATATTCAACATTCCCGATGTATGTGGATCTTGAAATTTTCTTATTTCAGAATCATGATACTTAATATCAAAAGATTTCTATAGTTTGCTCTTAAAAACGATGGTACTTTATTTTTCACGCCGAGATGGGCAGCGTAGAAAAACTTAATCTAGCCTCCGAAAACGAGCCCGATCGCACCCTCTCGCAAAAACATCCCTTCTCCCTCGAGTTTGACATCGCGTCCTGACGATTTATGCGTCACGTCGCATAAATATACATGCTGCCTCACAAAGGGTCTCACAACGACGACTCGATCAAGGCGGAACGAGCGAGCCGCGTAAGGACAAAAGCGGGAAAGGAAAAGGAGCGGACCGCAATAAGAAGTAAGTCGGTCCCGCGTCCATCCGTCCGTTTGCTCGTTTCTTCTTCTATCCGCGAGTTGTCTGTCAAGCCGCTTCGGAAATGCTCCGAAGGGACTTGAGTATATACGGGAGCGGGAGAGATGGAAGGGGTGGGATGCGTCGTTTCCTACTCCGTTTTTTTCTGGTCATTCCCGGAGGAGAAGAATGCGAAATAATGAACGAACCGGTCCGCTCAGATTTCTTCTTCGTCGGCGTCGAAGCTCGCGATAGCCGTGGCGAGATCTGAGATTAGCAAAAAAGAAAAACTGATTACAGTATTGGGAGTAATGTAATTTCAATTCATCCGATTTATGGTTATGTCTAGAAGAATTAAGACTTATTGCGTCTCCCTATATGTTTTGTCACACGTAGGGAAAATGGAGAAAAACACCTTCTGGCTGCAACGTTGCGAAAACCTTCCGCGATCCTTTTCCGATCGTATACACTTATTTCATATCTCAATTACAAAAAGAGATTTTTTTCAATTTTATCAGTTTCGAATCTTATGTTTTCACGATATCTAAGTTTCTTTCGCCCTCTTGTAACGGATTTTTATAAAACAAAACATTGATTTTTATAAAACAGAACATTGGTTTCTCAATGTTTTGTTAATGTCATAGGGGGAATAGAGATCTTGTCGAGTGACATGACTTCTTTGCCATGTCGATTACCGATGCACATTCGTCACGCACGTGAGAAGTGAAAACGATCGCGCACGATCTCTAGACGGGAGTTCTATCTCCCTCTCCCTCCATCCCTCCCACCCTTCTTATCCTCTCTCTTTGTCTTTCTGCTCCTCTGTTTCTCTTTCCTTTTCTTTCTTTTTTTTTTCTTTCTTCAGGCTACTCTCTCAGCTGGTCTACCTTGATCGGTGAGAAGAGAACCCGAAGAGAGAAAAAGAGAGGGGCGCGATGCAGGGCGAGATGGAGAGCTCTGTCGTTACGGGTTACCACGTAATTTCATGAGGCTATAATTTGGGGAGCGCCGTGGAGGAGAAGAGCATCAGGCTCCGGCCGTAATGGGCGAATCTAGAGGGGGAGGGAAAAGGGCAGGAGGTAGAAGAGAACGGTCTCGGTGGGCCTGAGCGACGGTGCGAGGGGTCCATCGGGATTGAGGCGGGAAGAATGGGCGGGATAATTACCCCTGATGCCCACCGCTCGTTATATTTCATGGAAGCGAGGCGTCTTCTCCCCGCCTGCTTAGGTGCATTACCCTCTCACTCTCCATCTCCGTCGTAGACTTCGCTCCACGTTTAGAGAACGAAGGAGCGTATAGAAGTTTACCTTAAAATGTTAAAACGTCACGTGTAAAGGAAAAAATAGAACAATAGAGTGCCGATATACCGAAATTCATCGTTCGCGTGTCCCTTTTGTCGGATATTTCGCACCCTTGGTCTCACATTCGTTTTCGAATATTGATAGATATTTTCAGGCATGGAATATTCCAGCAATATTACAACAATATTGCAATATGCTCGCAATATAATTGCTTGGAATGTTGCAATGTTGCTGCACAACACGGAATATTCCAGCAATATTGCAATATTTTCGCAATATAATTGCTTGGAATGTTGCAATGTTGCTGCACAACACGGAATATTCCAGCAATATCGCAATATTCTCGCAGTATAATTGCTTGGAATGTTGCAATGTTGCTGCACAACACGGAATATTCCAGCAATATCGCAATATTCTCGAAATATAATTGCTTGGAATGTTACAATTTTGCTGCACAACGCGGAATATTCCAGCAATATTGCAATATAATTGCTTGGAATGTTACAAAAATGTTGCTGCAATATTACTAAAACATTCTGTATTAGTTAAGAAAATAAATAAAGAATCTAGACCCGTTTAATGACTGGGATCAACAATCGGTCAAGTCACACGAGCTTCAGAAAGAAAATTACAAAATTTGCGCAACTTGTCATCATCTGGTTCTAATAGCGTGCATTTGCAGCTGACGGCCTTCATGCCACTGGTCCACTACAACTGTTCGAGACATCTCAGGCTCTTCTTATGCGCCGTCTTCGCCCCCGTCTGCTCGGAACATGTGGCCATACCGGCCTGCAAGTCTCTCTGCCTTTCCGTAAGAAGAGATTGCGAGCCGGCCTTAACCAGTCTCACCTTACCGTGGCCGCACATGCTGGATTGCGATCGCTTCCTCGATCGTGGTAAGCACTCGCTCACCTTCGATCAATATTTTAGCGAGCGAAAAATGTCAACGATCTGTCAGCAAATTTGAACAGAAAAATTACGGACACATCTCTGATTTTTAGTCATTCGTAAAAAATACTTCTTCGGAAATATTTATTGGACAATTGGGAATACATTAAAATCACAATAAAAATATAAATGTTAAATGTGTAATGTGTTTGGTGATTACTATTAATATACATAAAAATAATTCGAATTTTTTATTGCAGGAAATACATTGTGCGTGCAGCCGCCCGACGAAACGTTGGACGATACCAGTTCACCGATATTGCCAACCGTTCAGCAGCAGTGGCCGATGATGCACGAACGACCACCGCAAATCTCCACGCGAATACAACAGCAACATCATCAATGTCCACCGCATTTTGTACAGATACCCGATATGGAAATGGTAAGAATAAACGAACGAGCGGAAAAAAGAGCCAAAATCAGATATATTTTCTTTCCTAACATTTCTCTTCTGGTTGTGTCTCAGATTTCTTGCGCACCGCGTTGTGGTACTGATGCGTATTATCGCGCGGAAGACAAGAAATTCGCTGAACGTTGGATGACTGGTTGGGCGTGGCTGTGCTTCCTGTCGACACTCTTCACCCTGTTGACCTTCTGGGTCGAGCCGTCCAGATTTCGTTATCCCGAGAGGCCGATAGTCTTCCTGGCGCTCTGCTACAACGTCCTTTCCATAGCTTACATCATCCGTGGTGCGGTTGGCGCCGAAATGCTCAGTTGCGTCAGTCAGATAGATGGACCGAATTACGTTCCAGTAAGTGAACTGAATTCTTTTAGTGAATAATGCATTTCTGTTATTGTTTACACACGTGTCGTTTTATCTATAAAGGTCCGCGATGCTTTGAAGAGCGTTCCCTGTACAATTTGGTGGCTGGTCAGGTACTATCTGGGACTGGCCAGCAGCATGTGGTGGGCGGTGCTGTGCGGTTGCTGGCTGCTGAGCGCCAGGAACGAGTGGAGCAGCGAAGCTCTTCACAACATCGCATCTTATCTTCATGCGGCCGCGTGGATTCTTCCAATATTTTTCACAGGAGGTAGCTTATATATTTCCGTAGGTCTAAAATCTAATTATATAAACTTAACTTTAACTTTCAATTGCGACATTCATATTTGTACATTATTTTCTTATTGATTTCTTTTAATTTAATATTTGTCTAATGCTCAATTTTGTAAATTGGTATTCTTTTTTCGTACAGGAAGCCTGCTTTCGCGCAACGTGGTGGCAGACGAGCTGACTGGACTGTGCCAGATCAGCGACGAGTCGGCATTGTGGCTGGAAGTGCTGCCGCACGCCGTGCTGCTGTTGCTGGGCTGCGTGTCTGGTAGCATCGCTGGAAGCGCGCTGGTTCGCGTGCGGAAGGCTGTGCGCTGCGCCGGACGCAGCGCGACGAAACTGGAGCGCTTGATGACGCGGCTGGGTATCTTCGCGCTCTTGTATGCACTGCCGGCGCTGGGCGGTCTCATCTGTGTGCTGCACGAGGCCTCGGTGAAACCCCGATGGCGAAAATTGGCGTTGCTGGCCGCGCTGGACTGCCGCGCGGCACAGAATTGTGCCCCTGGTCCGGTATACCGTGCCGCCGGCCTCGAGGTTGCCCTTCTCAGGCTCTTTTTGTCCCTCGTGGTCGGTGTCACCTCCGGCATGTGGGTATGGTCCGGTAAGACCTGTCGTGCCTGGAGCAAATTGCTTGCTGCGCCCAGCAAACCCGCCAGAATACAAAACCCTTTCCAGGGCTTCAAGCAGGACGACAACATCGCTTGACGACGTTGGATCTCTGTCCTAACAATGCGACACTAGAAAAACGTTTCACATCTTGCGGATATGCTTTAAGTATTTTAGACATTTCCACAATATTGAGATATCTCGTGAAAGAGAATTAGAACAGTAGTGCATATTATTGTGATTTTTTTTATTTATCTATCTATCAGATCATACTGATGAGTGGAGCACAAGTGTTACGAATGCGCTTTTGTACATATATGTTGTATATATTGTAAAAATAATATAAGTCTGCGTGTGACCTAGTGTGCATTTTAACTCTTGAGTAATTAGACTCACAGCAGTGTCTTGAATTCTCTAATTACGAAAACTGGATACAACTTCAATAAACATCAGTCTTTATCTTTACGTATGTTATTGTTATTTTCAAACTATTTCAGCGTTGTTTTATAATTAATATAATTTCTGATATGATAATGTATCATTTATTTCGATATCTTGTACTTGCTCGAACTATATCAAAATAAGAATATAATTTTACTTGAACCAATACAAACTGATTTTTATATACTAGAATTCGTAATATTTATAAAATATTTTCTGAACATAATAAATTTTAAAATAATGGCTATATATATATATATATATATATATATATATATATATATAAAATATAATCTGGCAAAAGATAAAACACTTAAAACTAGTTTTCAAAAAATTATTGAAATAAAATCAAACATAATAAAGAATTACAGGTATTGGAAAATATCGTATAAATTCAATAGAAAATATATTCTTTCTAAAAGTTTATTTTACACTTAAAATCTTACATAGAATTTACATTAATCCAATAAGCAAGTAATACAGCTTAATTACTATAATTATTTATCTATTAATACAATTAATTATGCTGCACAACTGCCTATTAATTAACATTTTTTAAAGTAGCTCTGAAATCAAATATTGCAGATTAATTAAAATATTGTCGATCCTGTTTTCAAAATATTTATATTAATATCACCAACACATCTCCAAGATTGACTCAAAATTTTACTGTGCATAAAATATAAATATTAAAAAGAGAGAATAACATGAAAATATATAATATGTAAATATAATGTGAAAAAATCAATTAAAATGTTATTTTAAAAAACATTTAAAAAATTAAATTTCTCTATTGCTTTTTATATCATTATATCATTTTGAAGATGCTAAAAATTGATTTATGAATAAAAATATTTAACTTTGTCAATCAAGTTTAAAGTAATTCAATTTGAAAAATATTTAATCCTTACATGCGTAGGATTATATGATTGAAATTTTTAATGATGAAGATCCAAAATGCTTCTAGACGTTACGATGCTGAGGTTTCAGATCCCACGATGCTGAAGCTTTGAGTTTTAATTACATTTTACGATATAAAATTTTCCAAGTCCAGCGATGTTACAAAATTTCAGATCCCATCATGTTGAAGCTCCAAATCCCACGATGCTGAGGCCACAGGTTACGATGTTAAAGCTTCGTGTGATGTCAAAACTCAAAGTTGTTCGAATCTCGAAGTTACAGATTGTATAATACGATGTTATGTAGTTCTAGAGTTCAATGTAGAAATTTCAAGGTTATAAATAAACAAATATTACATTCTTCATCAGCATGAGTTACCTAATAGTAAGAAATAAATTTAAAATGCCTAGACGGTTAGACCTATTATATAAATAATAATCAGTTCAAAGTTATATAAATAATATATAATATTTAGTTTTGCAAATTCTATAAATATTGAAGATTTAAATTCTAATGTTCAAAATTTAGATCTTATAAAGTTATCATTTTGAAAGTTTAAATTTGCTTTAAATTCCATGAAGAGAAAGGTGGAAGGTACTTATAATATGAAGATATCAATTTCAGAGTAATGCAAATTTAAATTTTATGATACTAAAGTTTACGACGTCTGAAGTTCCGAATATCACTTTATAACAGTAGTTCAGAATAAAATTTTATAATAGTTCATAAATTCAATACTTTAAGTTGAAAAATTAATATCAATTATATCGATGATTTATGAATTCATCAAAACTTCAAAACTTGTTAAAATTTTTATGACTTCTATGTTAAAGCATCATGATTTTGCAATGAAACAGTGATGCTTCTTCTCTACGATGATATTGTCATTAATCTTTGACGAAGTTGACCAATAAGAACTACAAATTTTCTGTGATAAAATCCTACAATAATCATCTTTCGCGATGATCCCTTTTTGTGACGAAATCTCGTGATGATCCTCTTCTATGACGAAATTCCGCGATGATCCTCTCCTGCGACGAAGTTCCGCGATGATCCTCTTCTGCGATGAAGTCCCTCGATGATCCCCTCGTGTCACAAAGTCCCTCGATGATCCTCTCCTGCGACGAAGTCCTTCGATAATTTTTTTTGCGACGAAGTAAGCGGTAATCCTTTTCTGCGATAAAGCCTCGCGATAATCCTCTTCCGTGACGAAGTCCCGCGATGATCCCCTTCTGCGACGAAGTCCCTCAATAATTTCTTGTGCGACGAAGTCCGCGATGATCCTTTTCTACGATGAAGTCTCGCGATGATCCTCTTCTACGACAAAGTCCCTCGATGATCTTCCCCTACGACGAAGTCCCTCGATGATCCTCTTCTGCGACGAAGTCCACGACGATCCTTTTCTGCGATGAAGTCCTACGATAATCCTCTCCTGCGACGAAGTCCCTCGATAATTTTTTTTGCGACGAAGTTCGCGATGATCCTCTTCTGCGACGAAGTCCCGCGATAATCCTCTTCTGCGACGAAGTTCCACGATCATCCTCTTCTGCAACGAAGTCCCTCGATGATCCCCTTCTGCGACGAAGTCCCTCAATAATTTTTTGTGCGACGAAGTCCGCGATGATCCTCTTCTGCGACAAAGTCCCTCGATGATCCTCTTCTGCGACAAAGTCCCTCGATGATCTTCCCCTACGACGAAGTCCCTCGATAATCCTCTTCTGTGACGAAGTCCACGACGATCCTTTTCTGCGATGAAGTCCTACGATAATCCTCTCCTGCGACGAAGTCCCTCGATAATTTTTTTTGCGACGAAGTTCGCGATGATCCTCTTCTGCGACGAAGTCCCGCGATAATCCTCTTCTGCGACGAAGTTCCACGATCATCCTCTTCTGCGACGAAGTCCCTCGATGATCCCTTTCTGCGACGAAGTCCCTCAATAATTTTTTGTGCGACGAAGTCCGCGATGATCCTCTTCTGCGACAAAATCCCTCGATGATCCTCTTCTGCGACAAAGTCTCTCGATGACCCTCTTCTGCGACAAAGTCCCTCGATGATCTTCCCCTACGACGAAGTCCTTCGATAATCCTCTTCTGCGACGAAGTCCACGACGATCCTTTTCTGCGATGAAGTCCTACGATAATCCTCTCCTGCGACGAAGTCCCTCGATAATTTTTTTTGCGACGAAGTTCGCGATGATCCTCTTCTGCGACGAAGTCCCGCGATAATCCTCTTCTGCGACGAAGTTCCACGATCATCCTCTTCTGCGACGAAGTCCCTCAATGATCCTCTTCTGCGACGGAGTCCCTCGATGATCCTCTTCTGTAACAAAATTCCGCGATGATCCTCTTCTGCGACGAAGTCCCACGATGATCTTTTTTTTCCTATAATGATGTTTGGAACAATAAAATTCTTCGATAACTTCCTTTTGTGATACAGTCCAAGTCACGAGTCTTGTTACGATTTTCAATGAAACTGAAGTTTCTTGTGATGATGTCCTTCTTTTATGATTTTTTTCATGATATTTTTCAATAACAAAGTTTTTCACAATCATTTTTTTCTGCAATAAGATGATAATCTTTTTCTGCGATAAAATTTTGGAAAAATCTTCTGCCATGACAAAGTAATGGTTTTTTATGGTAATTTTCTAGTAATAAAATTCCATTTTTTCCTACAGAAACATTCCATCGTAATCTTCTTTTGCGATGAAGTTTTATGATTGTTTACAATAAAGTTTTGTAATGACCGATGATTGTAGATGGCCCACTTTCACATTAAAATGTTATTTTAATATTCAGTATTTCTTCTGTGGTGAGTACATATGTCGTAAATGTACAACATTTGAAGAAATAAATCTAAAAAGAAAACATTTTTTTACAAAACGAATATTTAAATATAATCAAGAGTATAGATAAAATTATTTACTCTTTTTTAGGAAGAAGATACATCATTTTTCTGGAACTCTGCTTATTTCGCCAGTGTTGTTGAAAAACAATGTTGCAATCTCCTGGAAGTCTTATGACGATCTTGCACCAAAATCCCATCGATGACCTTCCTTCGCGATAAAAGTAGTCCTAGTTGAAGGATTTTCCCGATCTAGTGAGCGGTGAATATAATGCAGGTTCTCGTGTGTCCAGAGAAGGAAAAAGATCTCGAAAGCAACCAACAAGAGAAATCGAGGACCAAACTTGCAAACTCGGGTAGTCGAGCAAGTGTTTGGAGAGCCAGCGCCGAATTCGAAGGCGGATGATAGATCACGACATGGTTGACCACCTCTCTAAAACACTCCGTTAGTACGCAAAGTTTCAGAGAGACGGATAACTCACACATCTCCAAAGTGTGCTTCTTTGATCGATGACTGCAACGGAATCTCGAGAGCGAGAGAGAAAATGGAACAGAGCCTCTTCGAGATACCAAAAAAATACAAGGTTCACGACGGAGAAATGGAAGGCGTTTCGTTCACGTACAAGTTATTCCACATTCAGCTCCATTTTTAAAACACGATTACTTTTGCCTACGGACATCTCATTCTCTTCCAATATTCTTAAGCATACGTTTATAAAATATGGAAAAAAGAAAAACATGAATATATATCATAATCTTCAATTATCTTCGTAAATGTTAAATAATTCGAATTAAATATCACACAAGAGATCTACCAGATCTTTAAGAAAATGCTAATACTAATCTTTCAACACTCAATAATCAAGCAATTGCTTAAAAAAGCAAATACGAATATCTTGACGCTTAATAATTAATTTAAAAAAGCATGATGTAGAAGAGTTTCTTCTAGAAACAGTTACCTGACTGAAATCCTGTAGCTGTTGCTTACCTCTATCTTCTCTTTCACTGCTCTATTTCGTACATTTTTCTTAACAAACTATTATATTTCACCATGCTATCGTCTTCCTCTCAATTATTGCATTAACGATCTCATCTTCTTTCTAATTAACTCTATTAAAGCCCAAAATCCGCATTTTCGGTCCACCCAAGTCCACGTAACTTGCGCCAAACTTTGTAATTTGCATCCTCTTCGGAAAAATAATTTTCAACCTTACTCTCTTTGTTGTAAAACCTAAAGCTATCTCCCGAAGTCTTTGTTGAAAGATATAATAAGATATCTTTTGG
Source organism: Crematogaster levior (assembly GCA_901521435.1). Taxonomy (NCBI): domain Eukaryota; kingdom Metazoa; phylum Arthropoda; class Insecta; order Hymenoptera; family Formicidae; genus Crematogaster; species Crematogaster levior. The sequence continues at coordinate 182,859 of CABEGB010000671.1, read as the reverse complement.
TGATACGGATAATAAGAAGTTTCCGAGAAACTTTCGTGCACAATATTCTCTTTCCACTAATATCAATTTTCCTTGCTTTCCTAGAAATGGTGTCACATTGCGAATCATTGCCTCAAACCATCCTTTTTATCCGTGAGTAGAACACATTTCGATAACTCGGACGTCGTGATTCGAATGACTGCTTTCTGTGAAAAAACAAAGTGATATTTGACCCCCTCCCCAGTAGCGATATTTCGCCACCCCTCAATTATATATCTCCTAGATGTTCTAAGAACGTAGAGACCTATCATAATTAATAAAATATTGTATACCTATACCTCTCTTTTTCTCTCCCTCTCTCCTCTTAAGAACCTTTAAACTCGATACCTTCAAAACAATGCGATAGTCTTTTCCTCTCTTCAAGTTAGAAATTTTCAAATTCATTATTTGTTATTCAAATGGATTTTTCGTGAAGTATCCTCAGTTTTTTTATATATAAGATTGTTCCATACCGGCTAAATATATTGTCGCGATTTCTTCTACAAAATAAAAATTATGTACGCAAATCGCGACAATCCTGTTCTAACTAAATTAATGATGAAAATGAAGTGATTTGAAAAGGAAATGTCCAAAACTGTCTTCGGATTCTTAGACCCTTGGATGTCTACAGATCCTCCTGTGCCTTCCAAGTGTGCTTCAGTTCTTAAATTGTGAAATTATTGAAACTTCATATCCTCAGCTCTTTACATTGGTTGGACAAATTTCATATCCTTATAAGCTCAATTCATTCGGTTTTCGAACTTGCCGCTCCGTGGACACGTCCTTGCAGAGGTATATCTGTGCGAACTTTAGTTTCGTGCGGATTCAGATGAAGTTGTATTTAATCGGAGCATGGGACATCAGCGTATCAGTATATGATCTCAGCAACTATATCTAGTAATCTTGTGCCACCTCGAAACAACTTCCAAGCGCATCCCCTCCTTTATCGTCATTGTGCAAAGCAGCATCTTCCTATGACTCATAAGAACATTGTTTTGTTCCATCCCCTCCCCCCTTTCTAACATTTGCAAACGAGGTACGAGGTAAGAGATACGAGGTACAAGGATCAATAACGATCCTTCGTCTCTCGTTACCTTAATCGTTCTCACGCAACACACGCAAATCCAGCGGGATCTCCCGATGATCATGGAGCAATGTCCTACAGGTTGTCGAATTAGCGCAGACAGTGCCGGGACCCCGTTTCTCTAATCTATGAAAGGCTTAGATCTAGTTCTTTCGTTCTGCCGCTCAGCTGTGTGAAACACAAAGAGAAACCGAACAAAGCAAAATGCAACAACATATAGATATAGTATGATTATGATATAAGGAACGATAGCTAGTTACGCTAGCAAATTCACTCTCATTCTCTCTTTCAAACAGTTCATCAAACCAAATCTCCTGGGTAGTCACGTTCAACAGACTGCATTTTACGCGCTGCATGGGTACACCGTGTACGATCTCGAGCAATTTAAACCCACATTCCTCACGGTCCGCTGGTCAAACGGGACGAGGAATCTTCCAAACACAGCTTTCTGTCAATCAAAAAGATTTGTCTCACATTTACATCCCCCCCTCCTGTCTTTTCACGTCTCTTCATCTCCATAAAGAAAATTCCAATGTAAGATTATGTTATCAAAAGAACAGTTTAAAATTTTGTTACCATACAAACTCGTACCGAACTACTGGTTGTCTAGCTTACCACGTAGTGTAATATAAATATAAATATATATATACATACATATATATACATATATATATTGGAATAGAATTTACATGTTTTATATATATATAAAAAATACATGTAAATTCGATATTCCAGGTTATTTTATTATATATGTATTACATATATACATATATAATTTTTTCTTGCGATTTTATGTATGATTTTTCCCTCTTCGTATGTGCGATTATTTCCCTCGATTCATTTCTGGTATAGATTTAAATCCTTAGGTTGGCAGGCTAAGATTGAGATTTCAGAATCCATGAAAATACAAAGATTCTTTTTCAATTTCCTAGACCAACTCCGAAAGTTTTGGATAGATTCTTGGACGTGTGTAGGGTAAAATTTCTCAGAGTTTCAGGATATTCAATCTCCAAGCTTTTGGATCCTCAAATCTTCAGATTTTTCAGTTTCAATATTGCGTTTGAAAGATATTAAGATCTATTAGAAATTGAATAAAGTTTAACTCCTACTTAAATTGAGTTCAGTGTTACCGACTCGAGATAAACCTAACGCTTCCACTTCTCATATCCTTACGCGTACACTCTTAACATCGACAATTTTTCGTATCCTTTTCGCTTACTAAGTCTCTGGTATCTCCCGAACTCTTCAAACATCTAAAACACACGGGACAACATCCTATCCTGGTTGTGGTCTCGGCATGGCCGAAGGCAGGTGTAGATCTATGGACACATTATTATGGCAACGCCGAACAAGCGTATAGGCGATATCTTTACATCAAACAAGAGAACTTTTTGGTAACTCAAATAGGTTATTCGCATGCTTGCATGACGAGTTACCTTACTTGAAGTATACCTGCAGGGCAACGAATCTCCGCATCATTATACGTTACTCAACGAAAATGGACTTGGTCTGGATCTGAGAGAATGATCGATTCTGGAGAATGGCGGTTGACTGCATGAAAACCATTTTTCATCGTCGTAGTTATCACGAGCTCGGTATCATGATGATTCGTGCAGAGGATAATTTCGCTTGTGCGCCGATTCGACCAGCCTCTAGAAACACAGACGCTTTCCCTCCCTCTCACTCAAAACGCAGCTATACTCCCCTATGGTTCTTTCTTTCGCTCGCTGCAATCTTATAGGTACGCTTTTCTAAGCCGGTGACGACGACGACGACGACGACGTCGTCCACATTGGTAGCCATAGCCCTTCGTTCGCGACAAGGTGTATTTTCTATGATGTTTATGTGCCAGACTGAAAACGATTGACGGAATTAATAAGTTGGTGAATAGAGAACTTCAAAAAAAGAATAATTCTACATTGTTACTTGCAAAATGTATTTATTCATTTCACACTCCTCTCAGTACTCTTCTTGCTTCATCTTCTATATCACAGCTTTGTACTTACAAATGTAAATTTAATACAAATTAAAAGTATCACAATGGCTTTCGGCTTACAATAATTGAGATCCTTTGTTCTCGTTACCTTGATCCTAAACAGCATAAAGTGTCTTAAAAATATGCAAGAAATCAAATCAATGTCAAGAGCTGTTTGTTAAGTTACACTTGATACATAAAATTCTGTAATCAATTAACGATTCAATAAGTAAAAAATATCTCAAGTCTCCTGAAAATTGATTAATTATTCATTATACTGTTCAGGATCAAGAGAAGTTAAATGCTACACACTGATAGAATTATTATCACAATGCAAGGCAGTCTTATAATACATCTATATGATTTTACAGATTTAAGGAACTTGAAAGTATTTCTAAAACAATATGAAAACTATTCCTCCTTTCTGCTCTTTGCGAGTATTTTTTTTCTTTAAGTATACACACATTAAATATATATATTAGACAAACTCTAAATAGTGAAAGTACTTTGGTTTCGATACAGTTTACAAACCAAATCGACGACAGGCAGGAGGGCCGATGTACGTGTGTGTGTGTGTACGAAATCCAGGTATCGTCTGCACCTGCATTACAGCAACTCTTTCTCTCTCTCTTTCTCCCTATCCCTTTCCACCCGTGTCCTCCATCTCAAACGGTGAGACTGCAAGTAAAAAATACCCAGATATATACTAGGGTAACGACGAGACTGCAAGGATTGCCGTTATGCTGCAGGACTATTTGGCCGATCTTCCGAATACGTTGAGGTTGCCGGATAATGGAACTCGGACTCCACTCGGAATAGATTCACCCAGCGAGTCAAATATCTCCCACTCTTCCCGAGCAAGACGGAGAGAGGAGGAAAAAAGCAGAAGATAGACACGTCATCCGTGAATCGTCATATTCGTGCATTCGAGTTGATGCAACGCTTTCGCCGACGTAGCCTCCATCTCTCGGACAAGCCTGAAGCCATGGCCGAGAGCTCTTTGCTACACACGGATCACAGATGGCGCTCGATATAGCGACCATCCGAGGAAACAAAGATGGCACATTCTCCGCGAGCTTCCTGTCACCGCTGAACGAACGATTTGACCTCGCCAAGCTGCTGCAGAAAGTCCACCATACTGCTAAGGTCCTCGCACACGTCCTCCCGCCAGAAATTGCAGTCCCTCGAGTCGGGACGCTGGTCGCACCTCTCGTGCTCTCGTTCAGCCGCGTTGTACAGGCCGCAGCTGCCGTAATCCACGCCCTTGAGGAGCTGCTTTCTCAGCCGTCGCCAGCGAGCTATCCTCGATAGTTGCTTGGCCCGCAGCTCGTACTCCGCCTTGTGCAAGGCGTGAGTCAGCACGGCTTCCATACGGAAGTCGCGTTTCGGGCTCCTGTAGCACTTGAGCTTCTTCTGACGCACGTTGGTGATCCAACTGGCCAGCTCCTCCGTGTGACTCGGCTTGCCCATCTCGATCTCCCGCGGCCAGTCGCGAATGTCTCTCGTTACCGCCGACAATTGTTGTGTCACGCCCCCGCGAGCAGGAACCATCCGCCTCATCCGTACAACTAAGGTATTGACTAATTATCGAGTACACCAACCTGTATCCAACTCGCGCCTAGTCGATCGCTCGTCGACGCCCGAGCGGGGACAGCCGTTGCCTTGCCTGGGGCGCACACGAGTGAGATCCAGCCTCGCCGCCCGGAGTCAGGAATATGGCCGCGGCACGCTCGTGGTGGGGCTTTATATACCTACGCGGCGGTCGCTTAGGTGTAGCACTCCGCGCTAGCGCGCGAAGTAGTCCCTCACTTAATGCTGATATTTACGCTCGACGCGGCGAATTTCTCGCACTTTGGCGACGTAGCTCGTCGATCTGGAGCAAACAGTGTTATTTGGGATCGAATCGGACGCAAATTGTCGTCCGTGAAGCAAAAATCGATGGAGCTGCGAAAACGGATCGTCGGCGTAGGAAATGAGTCGCATGGGCGACACGCGGCCCCTGTGTCGCAGTTGCCCCGTACCGTTACGGGCGTCTCGGCTCGGCATTGCCATATCTTTAGAGACGTACAGTCACTCGCAAAAGTTCGCGCTGAATTAATATGAAAAAAAAGAACATGATTTTCAAGGGAAACCCGATTGTCTCCTATTTTTTAGGCTACTGCTCGATGATACATGCATAGCTATTACTATTATTATTGGCTGCTTTCCTTTTAGCGACACAAGCATCGTTCTATCTTTTTCTAACATTTATAAATAACAAAGATAGAACGACACTTGTGTCGCTAAAGGGAAAGTAGCCATTATACCTCGACATTTTAACATCAGTTTTTTTCGTCTTAGAATGTTACGCAGAATCTGTCGGTAAAAGGAAATCCGGGTTTTTTGGGACACCCTGTATATAAGAATCTTCCCTCCTGCGACGGAATATATTATTTAAAAAAAAGAACCGCATCAAAATCGCGACCTTCCAAAGAAGATATCAAAGAGTTACGAAATTACAAACGGACACACGAACGTATGAACTCGTATTTCCTCTTTCCTCGGAGGGTTAGAAAGAAAAAAAGCTGAAAACTTTCCTGTTCTTGCATGTAAATTCATTTTGCAGCTGCGGAATATTAACAGCTTTTCTGCATTTGAAATGATTTGAAACGAAATAGGTATTGCCGGAGACGTTGGAGACAGGAAAAGGAAAGACGCGAACGAAAGAAAAGTTCAGTTATGAAAAAAATTACGGATACGATAAATGACGGAGAAATTCGTTCACGTGCACACGAAAACATGTTTTCAAGGGAAAATAAGAAAAAATGTAAACGTCTCATGTTTATCGAGTGTGAAAGACTGTAAAGCGTAAGGTTAAAGTTAAATAATTTTATATTAATTAACTTTGGCCTAAAAATAACATATAAATAGTATATAAATTAAATATCACCTTCGTATAAAAGAGGAAAAAAACCAGAAATTTAGTCAAGCTTAATCCTAACCCTCTTTAAGAACGTTCTGAATTTTGTTGCACGATTATCATTCAGATGTGCGATGCATAGATTTTTGTTTAGATACTAAATTTTATTTCTTTGTCTGAATCTCCAAAATTCGGACGCTCCGAGTTTTTTCTCATTGAATTTATAGTTTGTTGGCTTAAGAGAGCGAAGATGGAATGCCATGCGGTTAGGTTGTCTGCTGCTGACAAAGAGCAGGTAGAAAATTTCAGCATTTTGTTTTCGGCGAGCAAGATTAGCTGCTTTGTCTAAAACACGACCAAAGGCTCTTTTATTCTAGCTCATTGTAGTCGAAGGAATGCTTTTACTTGTGCACGACAAAAAACGAGGTCTTTCACCGATTCATGAAATTTAAATGAGTGCAGCCCGAAAATGCCAGTATACTTTTGACTTTTTCTTTTTGAACAGCTAATTGTAAGCATACGATGTATGCGTTTGTGTGTGTATGAGAGAGAAAGAAATACGTGCGTACGTGCTGCGAAAGAATCGCACCGTATTATTTTTAAGTATTGGGAAGGATAGAGAGGAGAGAGAAAGGACACTGTCTTCTTGACCAAGTTTATTTAGGATGATTGTCATGTGATTCAGTATGCATTAAATCGAAATTTATTCGCTATGAACTGGCGAGAATATAAATTATATCTATGTATATATTTTGTATACTATATTTATGTATATATTATTTATATTTTTTACATGAGCGATCAAGGCGGATATTTGCTTAAACAGGATTGTACAGAGACACTTAGGGAAAGAAGACACATACATGGGGATATATTTTATATATAATTATATATTTAAATTTTATATATATATATACAATTATATTTTATCTTTATATTATATTATGTATATTTTGTACATGAACAATTTTTTACAGAGATCTGAATGTAAATCCTATCGGAGAATTTTGGCAGAAAGCCAATTCCCAAAAGGAGCACATTGCAGTCAAAACGTCATCATGACGTCACTTTTGCTTGCGACCTGTCCCTTCGATTCCTATCTTTAAAGTTGCAATGGATTGCGCAACGAAAGATTTGATATTGTATTAAGAAATATAATATTATAAGGCATTATTTGCTCAATTTCAAGGAATCATCTTGGAAAAATTTCGAGAACATTAGTGATTGAAAAATTTCTATAAACAACCGTTACGCATATGTGTTAACGGCCGTGTGCATGTACATGCGTCAGACTTAAATATTATGTACATATGTGGATACTGAGTGTTGTTTCCTTGAATATGATGACACACTTCGCTTGGACGTCATTGGAAAGATTTTGATTACTCATTAAATTGTAAAGCATTTTTACTTGAATATCACCTCCCCCCTCCTGCAATTCTTATAAACGGTTCGAAACAATAATAAGAATACAAAGAGCGCCTTTGACATAGTTGAGAGAAATTTTAATCGATCTCAGACTGTCGATATACATGTGAAGTGTGATATGCGCAATTAAATACGGCTAATAGCCTTAAGGCAAGACGAGAAATTTGTATCGGTAGAAAAATTGATTTTCCGATTCTTATAAATTATTGCAATGTGACTGTCTAGAAATAGAAAATGCCGTTACTACTATTAACTTGCAAAATTAACGAAGTTGTGAAACTGGGAGGTCCTAAACAGGTAAAAACCAGTATCGCAAATAACACCGACAGCTGCGAATGCCTATTGTTATCGTAGGGAGGGAATCTTTCTTTAGAAATACATATATCATACATGTACAATATGGTACGAAAACTTTTCTCAAGCGAACACTATTATGTTTGGAAAGTTCAGTCTTACATGAGAATAAACGTCGGAGAATAAACACATGGAAAGACAAGTAAATGACAAATAAAATGGGAGAACTTTCTTCAAGTTATATATAACCGAGGCGACTGAAAAATAGAAAATTCGATCGGATCGATAAAAACATGTGAAGTATGATAATCCACATGCATCGACAAGAAAGTTCTTCTGACGTAAAAGATATAAGAGCGATTGCACACGAAATTTTATAACAGTTTTTACAATAATTAGTTTTCTCGTGCGATGCAAGGAAACTGTAAAAAGATTTAAGATTTAGCACAGTTTCATTCAAGAAAAAAAATCTTGAAAGGAGAGATAAATTTAGATATCTCAAATTACGAACTAAAGACAAATAATATAATTGTGTAACATACATAATTGCGTGCACGTACCGAGTAAATTTAAAAATATTAAATTGGTACAGTGATGAATAAAATGAACATCTGCAGATTTCTTGTAAAATTTTAACGGTTAAGATCCTGCGTAACAAACCGGAATGTCAAAAAATGACTGTTCCAAACCTGTAAAATGACTTTTGCAAATGAAATTTCTACATCGTCTCCATCCTATATAATTTAAACAAGATTAATATTTTATATTAAACAAGATTGATATTTATACGAAAATGGCAGGTGACAACATCGCTGACAGGGTAAATAGCGCTTCGAAAATATGTATTCGAAAAAAATGCAAGGCTGTGAATTGATGTAACATCACGATCTGATAATTTTGGCTTTTCCAGTCTAAATTTTGCAAAGTTTGCTGCAAACCTCAACGTCGTATCTGCCCACGAGCTCTCGCGAGATGTAAGCTTCTTTTAAATATTGTGTATTACATTTTATCTGCGTTTGTATTCTATTTCATGTCTGTAATATTTAATCTGATGCTTTTAACACGGGAATCACTTAGTTTTTTCCATGTAAAAGCGTGTAATCACCTGGGATGTTTTACATCCCAATTAAAAGTCGCTATTAACTATGTATTATATATTTATTGTTCTCTATAATTTGTTAGTATTTGAGATCATTATGTATATAGATTTACTATTTTCTAAAAAAAAAGAGAAATAATAGTTATGGATTCTCGATTGGTAAAGAAAACTACTCTAATTATGCTTCATTTTTTCATTGTTGGAGTGTAAAAACCACCCCAGGTGACTGCGCCGAAATTAAAAATTATTCTTTATTTGTAAACTCTCAATAAACTTTATAAATAAAGCACAGTTAAAAACTCGACAAAGGCAGGAAAAGAACGACAATTTCATCCTTATCAGTGCGAAGTACATTACCGAGTTTTATCATTGGACGAATGAGTATTTATTCACGGATGATTTCTTAAAATCGGTCGTCACATCAGCAATTTTATTTGCAATCGGATTAAAACTCACCAGGGAATTGAACGCATGGAACTTGAGAATCGTTGATCGATAAAATCAAAAAATTTAAGAAATACAAACATTGTTTGCAAACAATATAATTTATTGCAAAGCATTATAATGCATTATAATGTTAAATTAATGTATTACACAAAATTTACTTAAAATAATTTACTTCACATCGTTAAATTCTTCACTCTGCTTATAATTATACTCATTAATAAATGACATAATATATTAGAAATTAAATTTGCTACATTATTCCCAACATTAAAAAGCTATCATTATACATAATAAATCGATATGAAGTAATTAATCTAACTTAAGGGCTAAGTAATGAACAATAGAGATAATCTTTTATTATATTTGTCACACATTTATATTTGAGATTTGACGACACATTTCGTACTTACTGCGTCATTACTCAATATTTTGTCACTTATTTGATTATCGATCGATGATTCAGAACTTTCGCTTTCTACAGACTTGATGCATTTACCGATATTTTCAATGTGGTCACTGGAATGACCGCTCTCGTTTGAAACTTGCTGTTTCATCTGGGTTCTTTCCACAGGTAGTGCCTCATCCTCATCGCTGTCGTCAGAATCCTCAAATTCGTCGGAATCAATCTCTAAATCTAACATGGTCTTGCGTTTATTGGGTTTATTGCTCTCCTCCTGTTTTCTCTTAATGCCCGACGTGCCAGCGGCTTTGAATCCTTCTTCCACAGCATCTCCAACTCTCTCGGTCAGCTCTGAACGCTCCTGGTCGTAACGCTTATCTTTGAACTCGTGCTTCGGTTCAGCGCACAGTTTTTCCAATTTCTTCTGTTTGCGCTCTACCGCTTCCTTCTCTCTCTTGGCCTGTTTCTCAATCCAAGCTTTCAATCTCTTCTCCTCATTTATGTCACGCAATCTGCGACCGCTGAGATCTCTGCAGGCCTCGCGATTCGTGGTCTTCTCAATTTGTGCGCCTATCGCACGTAACATAGATCCGAAACCACCTTTGCCACCCAACAGTCTTGGGACCACAGTTGCATGGCCATTCGGACAGACATCACCCTCCTGTAGAAGTCGACCATTGTGTAAAACGTAATATTGATCACGTAAAAGGCTCTGGAAACAAGAATTAATCCATGATTTAATATTATATCAATTATAATAATTTACTTATATATTAATTTTATATAATTAAATTAATTAATTAAATTATATTAATTATACTTATTATATTATAATCAATAAATGTTAAGTCCCTCATCTTAGGTTTAGATAAAAGTACAATTTGAAAAGTTGAAATTTATTTGGTGTCTTTTTATGCAAATACAGAAACTTGAAAAATCACTGTTACTCTAACAATAATAAAAACATATCTAAAGATCAAGAGATTTGTCATACCAACAAAGAATCTCTCAAAAAGTGTTTTATTTATGCAATACAGCTGTACACACATTTTAATTTCAATATATCAGTTTTAGAAATAAGCTAGATGCTGCTATGTATAAAAATCAGACAGTGATATTACAAGTAGCGAATTATAGAAGTTTCAACTAGCTTTTTAAATTTGAATTAAAAAAAAAATAAAAAAAAACAAAAAAGACAATGAGTATATTTGATGTCAAGATGCAATAGTTTGTCAAATAATATGTCGAGTATGCCATAGTTTTTCTCATTGTGAGAAAAGTGAAGTATCTCTTGTGCAATTAATTCAAAGATGCTATGATAGTAACATTAAAATATACACATTCCCCCTTACTGTTTTATTCAAATCTCTGATCAACCTCTTTACGCTGAATCTGTTTCCCAGTCTCTAACGATACATGTTGGGTCGAGTTCAGGGCCCTTTGCTTACTAATCTGTGCTCACAGGGGAGTAATCATAAAAATAATTTGAGGTTAAGTCTCCATATTGATCAACTTACCGTTGCTTCTTCGATTCCTCGTTTTAACTCTTGCACGGAAATCGGCGTGTTAAAGTTGCATCTCATGGATACTCCCACGATCTCTACACTCAGCATTTTTATCTGTATGAAATTTGCTTTTAAAATATGAAATGTGAATGAAAACGAACTGACGCAAACCGACGTGCACGATTAAGTGATAAAACAAGATGGCGGAAAACAACCAAGGTTGCGTTCCGATTCCCCACCCGGGTGCACTATAATACTAGAAGTACTATAGCGTACGTGACATGTACTATAACAAATTCTGAACGCAACCACACATGAGTTACGTGCTTGCGAGCCTAACATGGCGGCTACAATCGACTAATCAGGAAGTAGGAGCAAGATCACGCTTCTCTTATTATACTCTATGGACTCTAATTTCCGGCAATCGATTTCAGAAGAATATAGTAAGGTTCTCGAGTCTCTAGAAATATTTTAGCCTGCAACCAATCAACACGCTTGAAAATTTTATCGTACGACACATTTTTTTAAAGAAAATTGGTCAATCACAGTCGAGTATTATTTTCTCACCTTGTCTGTGATTGGTCAATTTCAGCTTAAAGGTGCTTTTTCAGGCTGACGTTCTATTTTAGCATTGCAACATCACGTGACTAAAAACATGTGTCACTATTGGTTAATATTGATCACGTGATGTTTGCTAAAATAGAATATAAAAAGGCACCTAATGCCTATTTTTACCAATGTAGATTGACTCTAATCTCGGTTTAACTTATGCTTTATCTTTTTCTAGTTTTAAAAATTAGAAAAAGATAAAGTTGAACCAAAATTAGAGTTAATCTACATTGGTGGAAATGGGCACAAGTTTACACCTTAAAATCTCATATAGTTTATGTCACGTATACTATAGATTTTTAGTACTGACAATGAATATCGGAACGCAGACCTACGATAAATTCACTAGAAATCTCGTGCGAGAATCGCGAGAAATTGGATGGTTCGCCATTGCCGTATCATTGGCCGCACAGTTTCCCGTTGACCCGTAATGACGCTGATTAATGATGATGTGCGCACAGCCGTATCTACACCATATATAAATACCGCAATGCCGTCGCACGGTAGTAGTAGTGGTGGTGCGTGCGTTTCGTGTACGCGCGCACGCACGTACTGAGTTTCCACATGTTTTTTTTACGCACGCAAACGTCAGGGTTTAGCTGACGAGCGAGGGGATATCTGGTGCGGCGGACGTACGGGCGCGACGACGACAACGTCCACGGTGGGTAGCGCGGCGAGATGAGTAAGAAGCGGAACAGGCAGCCGGACGCGAATCCCGACGTCAGCGAGGCCTCCACCGAGTCTTGTGAGGAGGCGAGCGTAGGTTAGGAACTTGTTATCCCATTCTTTATTTCAGGAAGAGGGAGGAGGAATTGACAATCTCATCTCTTCCTTGTTTTCGGATCTTCGCTCTTCGCTTCCTCAGATCCCTGGGGATATTTTGAGTTCTCAGAGCTAAGGAGCGAATCGAGCAGCTTAGAAATTCGACACCATAAAATATTACAAAACACTACTGTGGAAGTTTCAAAGTCCAGGGAGCTGAGATCCCGGGATACTCAATAATTTGAAGATGAAATCCTTTTTCGAATTTTCTTCGTTTACCTCTTGTTAGTTTTGGTTTGCTCAGAGCAGAGGAACAGGTCAAACAGCTGACAAACTCAGCAATACAAAACATTATGTTCTGGACATTTTAAAGTCGAGATCTTGGTATTCGATAATTTAACATAATAATAATAGATAATAATTAATAGATTTTGGAATTTAATATATTCAAAACACAGAATGTCTGGTAAAATCTGTACAGGAACATTTAAATCAAATTTGTTGCTATATTTTAACGTGTAATATTATTGTTAGCAGGTGCAAGATGTTCGCACACAGCAAAGGCCATCAACTTGAACAAAGTGAAGAAGAACTTGAAGAAGACTGGCATACTGAGTGAATGCTCCATGTGTAAAAAACTTGAGACGGACCACAAGACGACTGAAGAGAATGTAAATGACACAGTAAACACAACTATTTGATTGCAAAGTGTGCTAGACTGAACTCTAACACTGAATTATTTGGACTTGCAGTGTGATATTTCAAAGCCTTTGTGGATCTGCCTGCAATGTGGAGAACAAGGTTGTGGTAAGGAACAAAAACAACATGCTTTTGAGCATTACAAGAAGCCTCACAGTGACTGCCATTGCATGGTGACGGACTCTCGTCATTGGAGTGTTTGGTGCTACCAGTGCGAAATTGAGGTTCATCCAAACAGTAGGTGAGCTAAATGATAAATTTTAGTATAAAAAGTACGTTCATATTTATAAGTGTTTGTATGTTTCGTTTTTTCAGGAAAAAGCTATTAGAAACTGTAGAATTTATCAAAAAGTGTGTCAATGTACCGCAAATATCTCAGCAACCGAAAATGCCAGCGATTCAGTGCCAAAAAGAAGTGATAGTTGATGTACAGGAGAAAGAGAAACATAAAATGTTAAACAATCTTCCTAAAGTCGGGGTATGTGAATTAATATATGTTGTTTTTTTTGTTTAATTTAATTTCAGATTGCTCCTTAATCTCTCTTACAATTTTTTTTAACATATAATGTAATATAATATGGAGATAAATGTGTATAATGATATTCGAAATGTATTTGTAAGAAAGAAATTTTTTAATTGTAGGGTTTAGCAAATCTAGGAAACACCTGTTTCTTCAATGCCGTACTTCAATGTCTAGCGCAGACTCCTTACTTGGTGAAAGTGTTGGATGACCTACGTTTGCCTGGACAGAAATTTGTCTTACCAGGTGGAAAGCACAAACCTATTGATACTGAGGAAGAAGTGGAACTAGTATGTTTGTTATCTCAAGATTTTTGTCCAAAGATGGATAGCTTAGTGCTAGAATAGTTGTCCGTCAAGCAAAAGTTCTAATTTGATTCTTGGATCCATCACCTTACATATATGATACTAAAAATTTCAAATGGGGAAATTAATTGTACTATAATAAAAACACAAAGTAAGTAACAAAAGTCAAAATGAACTGTAACTGGGGATAAGCAAGTCTGCATCGTTCTTTGGAGGTCAGAAAATCTCCAAACAAACAGCAATAAAACTTTATAACTTCCTAGTCATATGATAGACAAATAGTTAAGTTATGGATACAGAAATTGAAATGAGCCGAGTTTATCATCAGATAACTCGAATTTGTGTTTGATAAACTGATAAAATCAAATTTAATCATATCTAATCAAATTATTCAACAAAACAAGAAGATATCAATATTATCAGAAATTGATATGAGAATTTTTTTTTTTTTTTTTTTTTTTTTTTTAATGAAAACAATACTTTTTTCATGTAGCCACCAATCGAGGGGACCTTGGAACGATGGGGCAGTTTTACGTCAATTCTCTGCGAAACTCTGTCGAAGATGCAAGACACCAACGGTCATCAAACTTATACTCCTTTGAATCTTCTCTGCAAACTTAGGAAAAAGACTACGCAGTGTGTGGACGGAGGGCAGCATGATTCACATGAGTTTCTCCGACACTTGTTGGAAATAGTTCGGAATGAGGATCTTCGAGTAAGTGAAAAAGTTCTCTTTAAATATTTTGCTCTAAATATTTTTTTAATGATCCTTAGCTCTTATAAAACTACTCCTCAAGTTATCGCAACATGCTACAATGAAAAGTCCATCACACTTAAAATTCTACAACTTCATTGTTTTTATTGGATTTGTATTTAATATTTAAATTTATACATGCATTCTAGACTTTATACTTTTATATATAATACTCGAGCTTTTTTTTATTTAAGAAAATACGTAAAAAACTGATTTTTTTCAAATCAATTATTCTTGAACCAATGTCAGAGATCAGCTAGCTCTTAATATACTTTATATGACATAATGATATTTTGAAGTAAATTGTGTATGTTGCTCTGCAGAGATATCAGAGCATAATTTTGAAGGAGGTTGGCTTGAGCGGGAAGACCAAGCCAGATTGTGTGGAGAAGAGCCTGAAATCTCGCGTGAAATTCTATGGCAATCAGGCCAGCACACGACTGCTGGGACCAGAGGCGGTATTCCGCGGTGTGTTGGTATCTACCCTGGAGTGCCTGGATTGTCATCACTCGTCGCAGCGCACTGAGCCATTCCTAGATTTAAGTCTGCCTGTCACAGCAGACAAGCCGCAGCCTCCGATCTTGAAGTAAAGAGAAAACTTATTTCCTCTTTTATTTTAGATTAATTTTATCAACTTCTAAAGCAATATATAACCATTTTGATATATAGAAGGAAAAACAGCGAATTCGAGGACGCTTTCGACATGATGAACATTCAGCAACGCGATTGTCAGACCTCTGATACATCGTGGAAACAGTCGAAGAAAGAGAAAAAGGCAGCCAGGAAGAACCGAATGATGTTTAGAAATAAAAGGCACGAAAACCATAACAATTCTAACATGTTAATGGACCCGAATAATCCTGAAGAAAACAACGACAGTGTTTTGAAGTCAGGTATAACTCTTTTTCTCTTTTGTCATAGATATAGAGAAGCTATTTAACAATTTTGACTTTTTTAATGATACAAGTGTCCTAGAAGGAAGACATTTTCCCATTTTCAACATCAATTTTCTCGTAAACAAATTTGGATAACATTTTTTTCAGAGGAGAGTGACGCCGATGTAGAAGACAACAACGAAGTGGACAATTATCATCCGGAAATCGGAGAATCCGGTTACAGCTCTGAGAAAGCATCCGCCCTTACCAGTCCTGTATCGCCCGCTGATAATTCGAACAACGATCTCAATAGCGTGGTCAGCTCGGAGAATTGTAATCTGGACAACAACCTGGATAACAGCTTGGACCCAGCACAAGTTAGACCAGTGAACATTAACGCGTTAACTAACCCTAGTTTAACTGATGTGTCGATGACGGACTTGACTCAAATCAGGATGCCGTCCGAGAAGCCTGATAGAAATGTCAGCATGGTTAACTCCGAAAACGAAGCATCGACTATGGTGTTAACCAACTCCATGATCATCAACTCCAACGTCACGAGTCCCGAGGTGCCCACGAGTACTGAGATGCCTGCGAGCCTAAGCAGCTCCGCCGCTTCCAAAGAGAGCCCTACTAGCCCCGTAAATGACGAAGAAGAAGTCGCGGAAAGGTTGAACACATTCAGATATTTAAATATTTGAAATATAAAAATTCGAATGTACTTTTTCAATTTTTTTATTTTGAAAATTTAAGTTTGAGTATCGATTTTTGTGATTCTTAAATCTTAAGTTTCTAAATTTTAATGGTGTACGCGTGAAAAAGTCAGCACTGTAGATTTTTATTTTTTAACATCTGTGCTTTTGAAAGTTTTAGATTAAGAAATTATTAGACAATTTAAAAAATTTTAAGCATTTTCAAAAATTTTTTTAGATTTCATTGAACGTTGAATTTAGCATGGTATTTTCTCTCAGATTGGACGGTGTTGATACATGGATGACAACTGCTCTATCGAAGTATGGCAGAAGGAAATATAATAATGGAACTTCCAACGGAGATGATCCCGAGGAACAGGACGTGTATAATGAGTTCGGTAATATAATAACGGGAATGTCTAAATTGGAAATCGCCGGGCATCAATCGCCTGGCAGGTACATTACCAAGGAGGGCGAGTGTTCCGTGGAATCGTGCTTAAATCAATTCACCGCACTGGAACTAATGACGGGAAGCAACAAAGTCGTGTGCGAAGCGTGCACCGCTCGCGAAAAGAAGGTAAAAAAAAAGAAAACTATCCTTTAAGATCTCTAAAGAAATGGAATATTCAAGGAAATATATGTATAAGAACCGTTATTCGGTAACATTTTCCTTTTCATTTCTTCGCATGAGTAAGAATCAATAATAATATCATATTATTTTTTTTTTAGAATCAAGAGGGCCCATCGAAAATGGTGTGCACTTCGAGTACCAAGCAATACCTCATCTCTCAAGTACCTCCGATATTGATACTGCATCTGAAGAGATTCCAAACGCAAAGAGTCGGTTTTCGGAAGGTTGTCAAGCACGTGTCGTTTCCGACATTGCTAGACTTGGCACCGGTTTGCACAGATCACAAAAAACGTCGACTTTATGCACTTTATGGGGTCGTCGAGCACAGTGGAACCGTTCATGGTGGTCACTATGTTGCTTATGTCAAGGTAGATTGTATTTGGCATATCGGATTTTAAAATTTTAAAACTTTAAAATCGGGATACTCAACATCTTATAAGATAACTTATTTCTAAAAGAATTTAAACAAGGATGTAAATTGGAAATAATTTCAAGTGAAAATATGTTAGACCTTCTTATTATCTTTTTGTTTATATGAATGTATCGAAAAGAATTTCTAAAAATTGTCACAATTATATTGTATCAAGTTGTTATAGAAAATGATAAAAGTCAGAGAAGTAGAGAAATACTAGATGGTTCAGTAGTTTTGCTTATAATGATCTTTTGTACGGAGATGCGATGTGATTGATTATGGCGTGATAAATTTGCAAATTTATTATTATTGAATCTCTTATTAGACGAGACTGCCGTTATCATCAGATGATCCCCGATGGAAATTTCTTCCCAAGGATAAAGATCCTAAGATGGACAATGAATCGAGTAGCTCGGATTCGGAAGGGGAAGCATCAGCGAAAGTCTCATCCGTCGTGGAACCACCACCTGGAAGATGGTATTATGTATCAGATTCTCGGTAAGATCTATTTATTTATCAATAGAAAACAAAAAATATCATATAATAAAAGTATTATATAAAATAAAATTAATGTCACAGAGAATTATATAACTAATTTTGTAAATCATTTTTTTATTTAGAGAAATTAAATTTTTTAAACACAAATCTTTTGCAAGAAATAATTGATAACGTTACGTTGGTTTTTGTTATGAGAGATTGTGATAAAATTATTACACTTTTTCAACTTGTTTTATGTGTGATATGCGTAACTATGTTTAATTATTACATTTTTACACTTATTTTTTCATTATTATATGGAAATTTATTAATTAGTGCCTTTTGTATCTGTTCCAGGGTATCAGAAGTAGATGAAAGTACAGTGCTACAAAGTCAAGCGTATCTTTTATTTTACGAGAGAATTCTCTGATTCGATAGAATGATGAAACAGAATGGGAACGAAAGCCGACGTAGTTGCGTATGCATTTCCGATTCTCGAGAGAGCAAAAACAGACTAATGAATTTGTTACTTCTACAACTTTTAGTATTGTACGTTATCGGGTGTATGATGTATGTAACTGATTATGTGTACATTGCAAGAAATTTGTAATCTATTAGGAATAATTGAAAATTAAGTTGTTTCTCATGGTCGATTAACGAATAGATCGCAAGAATCATTAACAAGAAACTTTTTACAAACTTTTGATTGCGTATTGAAAATCTAAATTTTTATTTTTTTGAAGTCTTAGATTTCTGGGAGTAATAAGATTTCTAAAAATAATTTCTACTGAAACTTGTAATTTACTTGTAATTTCTAGTATTTTACTTGTAATTTCTAGTAAAATTAGTAAAATCGAAATTACTTGCTTACTCAGTAGTACTATTCTTTATGAATTGTATAACTCTATTAGCACAAAATAGTGAAATTATTAGCATAATAATTAACAAGATTATATAGACTTTATAATCTTTATTTGAATTCGTGAGTCCAAATTAATGAAAGCAAAATCATTTTTCTTTTTAATAAACATACTTTTATCACAAAATAGTTCCGTTTTACATTAGTATTTCGTAACCTCGAGTTATTATTACAGTGTAATAAAATTTGAAATGGGGAGATTAAATGTGATAACGTGCGACTGTTTAGTTATAATTTAGGATGAGTTAATAGAGAACGGCATAATAAGAAATTTTCTCAATGGTGTATCTCGGTGGCGGCGAACGCTGAAGTATCATGTTCAATGTATAGTGATTTACCATAATTTTAGCTAATTTTTCAAGTACAACACAAAATTAAAATTTAAACTTCTATTTTCTTGCAAATACATTTGTTCATGCTACGAATGTGATCACAATATAGATATCGCGGACGTTAATAGCTTTTGTTTGAGAATGTTAAATCGAGGATATCGTCGAATTATTGAATTATGCGCAAATCCATAGGCCGCTGATAACTTTCGCTGAACGTATGAGTTTATGAGACTGATAAGTTTCATTGAATGCATATTTGAATTCATCATACTTAAAAGAACAAAAATTACTGACAGCGTTACACATGCATTTACTGTACTTTTTACAATTTGAGTAATTATTATTCACGAACTGTTAGCCGTCATTGCATTCGAAATACGCTATTACGAGAAAAAAGTATCGGACGTGCGTAGCAGTTTTTTTTTAAATGTGAGCAAATCATGTTCTTATCACGACGTACTTGCGATTGCAATTTATAATAAAACTATTGCGACAACCGATTCGTTAATAGTGCAATTTATCTCTTTAACTTCTTCATTCTGGTTCTTGATTGCTTCAGTTGATTTAACATTTACAGAAATGATTTTATCAAAATTGTTTTAATTATTTAGATTAGAACGTAGGATTTTGTTGTCTCACAGTTCATCGATCAGAGCATTCCAGAAATGGAATCAAATGAGAATGTCCGTACATTGTACATGTAACGTGGACAAATTGCTGCTGCAAGACTCGAAGTCTTAATATAATTTTTTTAAATTGACATTCTTTCAAGTGTATACGAAACTATCGCTGGCAATATAAATAAAAGAAAAAGACCTTTATTTGCAATATTCATTCGCAATAACATTGATACAAATTCCACACGCACATACGCAAATAGATTAACATCGATTATAAAAATTAATATAATAATAATTGTTCTTCACAACCGAAACGATTATCGTTTTCCTTCTTTTTAGTTTCCTAGAGTAATGAAGGTTTTATTTCGTGCTTGTCTGTTAGATACAACATACAATATTCGCTTCGCAATTCGCGGATTCTCAGCAATACACGGTATTGCGATTCCGAGGGGAAAAAGAAGGGAAGGGTTTTGCCATTATACATATGTATACACATATCACACATACGTGTATGTATGTATATATACATATATATCTTATGTAGCACTTGTGTTAAATAAACAAGGGGGAGATGAGGGGAAAACGAAGGGAAAGGACAAGAAGATTGCGCGATCTTCGGAAAAGCTATAAAAATCTTTCAGTAATAGTATAACCTTTTTATACTATTAATGAACTATAAATTGCAAAATATCCACTTGTTAAAATATTCTTACCAAATTTCTTTCTTTCTTTGATTAACTTCTCATATGACTTTTTTACACACACACACGCACACACACATGCACATCTTTATAATTTGATAAACTTGATGAACTTTCATAAAACAGTATTTAAAATCGTATTAGTTATAGATTAAGCATTCAGTTTCTCTTCAATTATTAAAAATACCGCGATACGTTTGCTATAAAAATAAACATATCTGGCATAAAAGTATTAATTAGCCCATTGGACTTAACAAAGTTCTTCTATTTTTTATTCTACGACATCTCTCGAATAAAAAATAGATTTTAAATATAGATATATAGATTCTAGAAATTAAATAATAAACAATTTTAATATATTTTAACCAAATATATTGAACCAAATTAAAACATTTGAAAATTAATCCTTTTTTCCTTCGTAAGCTTTACAGCTGCAATATAGTTTAGTTCCGTGGATTAAAATACTGTACAATATTCTTCAATCTGAGGTGAGAACAAACAGCGATATAAAAGTCGGTTAAATATTACTTAATTCTCGTACAATTTGCACGATATACTCGTCCTGTTTCAGGTCACCGAAATGCTCTTCGTACGTTATTATACACATATAAAATGCTCAATTACAATCAACAGAAATCCAATTTTTTTTCAATATCGTAAAAAGAAAGATTGGATCTTGTTTAATTCGGAAGAAATTTGATTCTACTAACTGTAATTGTACTTTCCATATATATCATGTATATCATGTACTATATTAATACGAACTATATTATCGCCGAGCGATATACATATACACATACACATAGCTCTAAATGCATATATATATATATATATATGCATGTGATTATGTGTACATATACATATATGGATTTTTCATAATTCACAGCCGCTAATATAAATGACCGATTTTCGCAGTATCGTCTTATGTAAAAAATTACATTTCAATTTCTTTGTCATACGATCAATATCTTTTCTCTTTTTTGCACGACAGAACTGACGAAACAGCAAAGTCTGTTAAACAATCTCTTTAAAATCGGATAATTACCGGATAATTTCGTAACGATTACAATCAATGATTATTGTAAAATTTTATTACGATTATAATCGTTACGAAAATAATTATCTAAAATTTTACAACAATAAATCATTACTCTGCAATAAATTACATAAAATTTAGTTTGAATCCGGTAAATTAGAATCAATAAATTAGAATCAATAAAATAACAAGACGATTTTGCGAGTGCGGTCGAGGAGACAGAAGTTGATCGGCTCAATGTGAGACGATAATTCGATGACGCATGTCTATTACGTTTAAAAACGACAGGTTAAAATACGAATCCTCTCACCGTTTACTTCCCGAATAATATAACAATGAATTCGTGTTGTAATGCCCTAGACTAATGCGCGTTCATCATGCACAACCTCTCTCGTTAATCAAACAGTGCGAAAATCTAAGAGAGAAAATCTTAGATTTTTGTGAGTTGTTAATCATCTCTCGCTTTTTCCATCCAAGAAATACTAGCTTATCTTGGCTAGTAGGACGAAAGCGCAACAAGAACTTTAAAGTTTCTCAGAAGAGAACTTCGAAAAATAGAATGAGAGAGAAAGAGACAGAGAGAGGAAGGCATAAAGACCCAAAAAATACAAATATTCTCTGTAAAGATTCAATTAATATCTTCAACGCAGATAATCGTTAGACTTGCATTTTGCATTAAAATTTCTCTGCAAAATGTACAAGATGTCCACAAAAATAATAGAAAACTACCATACGTAGACAGTTTTCAATGCCATCCAACTTGTAAACATTCTGTACAAAATTCATAATCAATTTTGATTTTTGGGAAACATTGTCAGAATGGCTGCGCAAATCTGCTGGGGATCGGTCTCATGCGGATGAAGCGCCATAACGGCCTGCACTTGCTCTTCAGGGAAGATGTTGGCGAGGTGGTAGTGCAGGCGACGTCGAACATCCTGGGTCTGCGTGCCCCAGGGCACGTGTAAACTTGTGGACGGTGGTGATGGTAAGAGATTTAGCTGGGGATCCGATGTGCCGAGCCTTTGCACCCGTGATGGCGGTACTAGGGTAGTACCACGTGGCGGCCACGCTCTATAAGAATCCGGAGCAGAAGCGATACGCATTACGTGTTGGTGATGCTGAAGGCAGTCAGGAGGATCCCAGCTGAAATAAATTGCAAATGTCCAATTAAAGATCATTGAAGCATATTTAACTCATTAAAGGATGTTCTTACAATTGATAAAATAACTTTTTAACTAAATCACAATTGTTTTTATTTTCTAGAAATTATGGGTCTAAAAATTACATTAGATTAAATAGTTAATAATTTCAGATCTAAAAATTATATACTGGAACACAATTTATTTTAACATTGTGGACCTACGATTTTATATGCAATCTACACTTAATTATGATATAACAATTCATGAGACACAAGCCTTAGATAATAAATATGTTCAGATAAATCAGATTCTCACCTCATGGTGGTAACTGGATACGACGACTCATTGCTGGTGAGTCTCGTCAACGGTCGGTGCTGCATACTGGAGCGCGGTGGGTTGATGACCGATTGCTGTTGCGGTGACTGGCCAGTTTGCTGTTGCTGCTGTTGATGATATCGTCTGAGTTGATAAAGCCGCGGATCACACGCTGGATTCAGAGTCAGCTGCCGCTGTAATTTGCGATGCATATTCACCGGTTCTGACTCAGGATTGTTCACTCTTGGTGTGGCCCAATTTACTGCAGATGGGTAACCTTTAACAAAAATGTAAGATTATTAGATTATCTGGAACATTTGATGATTCAAAAAAATTGAAAAGAACCATTATGTACTTTTTTCTTAAATAATTTATTAAAAAATTGTTGTGCTCAGTGTTTATTCTTAATTATCACCTTGAGGATTCTGTGCAGAAGGCATCTGCTGGCTATACATGGCGGGACTAGTTGTGGATAAATCGGACGTGACGTTCTCCACCGATCTACTCTTCGGAACGGACGACAAAGGTTGGACGACATTCGGCGGCACAGCTGATCTGGCCTTGCAAAGTGGTGGATGTTGCGGAGACACGGATGCGTTCGTGGACGGCAGTGGCAGACTCAGGCTGGGTCCACGTGCTTGCAAGTGACGCTGAGCATGTTCCACTAATCGTTCTGTCACAGATTTATGCGGATGTGGGCCTCTCTCGGGATGTCGAAATTTGCACTTGTTGCCGTATGTACATTTCTGGAAATTGAAGAAATGACTTTGATTTAATTCAATTCTAAAAGCGCGCATATTCATTTAATTTGACAACAAGCACTTCTTCACCAGGTGTTTCAATTTCAAATTTTATTTCAATTTTTCAGTTTCTTAATTTTAGTGGAAAACCCTTTTAGCGCTTGACGCTTAAAGATAATATAATGGGAATAAATAAAAGAACGAAGGAGAGAATATTACCTTGGCGTAAGGGCATGGAGGAGCAGGATCGACTTTTTTGGGAGTGATTCTGAGAAAATTCTCCAAGGTAGGTCCGCTCCTGCCAAGTGGATCGTCCGGTGGCATGAATCGATCGTTTACAAAACTATACATTAGAATTCTCTCTTCGACAACCCTCCGGAATTCAGGATTCTCCTGTGCCAAGTCCCGGTAGTTGTCGTTGCTGACGACGATGCCATCGACCTCCGCTGCCAGCTTTAAGATGTACCGATCATCATAGCACACCATACGTTTCCCACCCACTAGCCTACAAACATATAATTCTCGTTAAAAAATAAGAAATAATTTTGCATCAATAAACATACCTTGAATTATACATAACATTATTATAATTATATAAACAAGTATACACACAAAATGACATGATATAAAACATATCAAGAAATCTGACATGATATAAAACATATCAAGGAATTACAAGAAATCAAATACTTTTAAATTGATGTACTTGTCTATTTATGATCTATTTATTACGAACGATTTCGAAAATCAGAATAACGAATATCTATTCGCAAACTTTCGAATTCGCAACACAATGTTGAGAGCTTCATTTTTGTTTCTGGAAACGGAATACCGAGAAGAGCGAAAAAGAAAAAAGAACGGAGAAGGGGGAATGGGAGATCCTTGAGACGATTTAAGTTCACGCGGATAGATCGTGCGCGGACAGATAGAACGTGGGGCCGGTTATTCCAGCTCCGGATAATATTAGCTGGTGGCAAAGCAAGTCCAGGTGCTGAAATGAGAGAGGGACATCTTTCACTCCGTCCTCAATGATCTCAATTTTAAATTCCCATTTCTTATCGCCGACTACATATAGTTCGTTGTTTACAATTTAAATGTATTTTTTATTTGTGTGACTTGTGTAAATTATATACTAGAGACGAATAGATAATTTATACATTTTTTTACTTCTCGTATTTTCCAGTTTGATTTCTACATTAATTAAATCACCGATATTCGAATTAAATATCTGATTATTTGATTCAGAAATCCAGTAATTCGAAAAATAACACAAAAGGAAAGAAATTTCTGTGTCAGAATAGTGGAAGCAGCTTAAATCTTTCTGAATCTTCAGACGAGTCGCATACGCCACACCAACCTGGAAGGTGTAAACACGAGCAGACGATCCCTCTCGAGTTCGCCCAGGATCTCTTGATCGGCGATTGGGTTGTCAGGTCTCGAGGCTTCTTTCCGCCACTTGGGCACAAAGACGGTGATCTCTTTGTGGCCCCTGGCACGGAACCAATCAACGCAGATTTTGATCCCACGACAAGAGAATATCTCCTTATTGCCGTGACTCATGGCGACGTTGCTGCCATCGATAACAACAGGTCTCAGGTCCATCAGTGAAATCGCATTCGTCGCCGTGCCGCTCGTCACCGTCGTCGAGGTCAGAATCGACCCTCCGTCCTCATCGGTGCCCATCTCGGTGTCCAGCAGACCATCCACTTCCTCGGGACCGTCGGTAAACTTCGGGGAGCAAGTAGCTCCGAGTTTGATTAACTCGGCCAATAGCTCGTTCTGGCCCGGATCTGGGCCCAACTTCTGCAGCGCCGCTTGCACCAATTTCTCGGTGTAACCCAGCTTAAGGGCGAACTCCACGCGAGCGGTGTAACCTGAACAAATAAAATTTTGATGTTAATACAATTTTCGTGAAATTTTTTTCGTTTGTTTCTTTTTGTTTATTTATATCTTTAATCTTCTTGTAGAAGCATCGATTAGGAAATCGGAATTGAAATCGATTTTTCTAATGACAGAGTCTTTTTAATATCGACATATACTTAAAAAAATAAGATATCAAAATATCCAATAATTTTTCAAGTTACAAGAGATTGAAAAAGAAGAGTTTTTCGTAAACTTTAGGAAGTCAAACAGAATTATACATATTCCTCGATTAATCTTTTAGGTGGAGCTTGTTTTAAAAGAATTTCAACTTGAGGTCATAAGCTACAAAATGCAAAAATAGGAAAGTTGTGGTAAAATAGCGTCTCAGAAGCCAAGCTAATCAACTTCATTTTTTATAAATTTCCTCGCTTTAATATTAGAGTACATGATTAACTTGCAACTTTGTCAATTTTCTCTACTCTTTATTTCATCAGTTTAACTTCCGAGAAGTTCAAGTTGTGATCTCACTCAATATTTTCTTAATTGACCGAAATGTCCACCATTAAAGAGACATCCTGTTGTCTCGAGACTCTCCATATCTCGGATTTTTCTCAGGGGGACGTAAAAGATCGCATGAGAATTCGGGGAGACCTACCCGGACTCTGTGTGGGTGATGGCCCCTGGATGGTAACATACTCTGCAAATTCGGCCGCCAAGGTGTCAGACGTAGTGCGAGACACGTCTGGGTGCGCCGGGGAGACCTGCGACTCCAAGCGTGGACGTCGCCCCGCCGCTGTCGCTGTCATTGTCGTCGTGGTCATCGTCGCCGTTGTCGTCGTCGAATCCTCGACCTCGTAGTCGCTGTCGTATGAGGAGTCCTCGGCGTCCGGCATACTGCCTGTACCTAGTACTGTGCAGTCCACGTATCTCTGCAATACAGACGAAATTGTTTACAATATGAAGTGTTGAAGAAATTCTATGTAATAAAGATACAAATGAAAACGCTCAAAGTATCTCGTAATTATCATATAAATAAAAAACAATGTTAAAAGTGTTTTTGACACTTTAAAACGAGTTTATCACGATAAGAATTAATCAATTTATTTTCGGAGTTTCGGAGTATTTCGCACAAAAATAAATATCAATAATGGTGGAGAAATTTACACAGATGTAAACTTCTACTAAATAAAATTAATGAACCATTAACTGAGACAACTTCGTAAATACCCAGTAAGCAAACTGTCCGTGGTATGCCAGTAGATTGGCAGCAAATTGGTATCAACTGTGTTCGTATTAAGCTCGAGTTTTGTCGGGAGAGTCTGTTGATATAATCTGACAGCAGATTGGTAGAGAAATCTATCGAACAAATTCTGTTTTATTTCTACTGCCAATCTGTCAAATGTCAAAATATGTAACAAATGTTTACTTGATTTTTCTTATTAATCCACCACATTGTTTGTTATGCTTCTACTAGCA
This sequence comes from Crematogaster levior, assembly GCA_901521435.1. Lineage (NCBI taxonomy): Eukaryota > Metazoa > Arthropoda > Insecta > Hymenoptera > Formicidae > Crematogaster > Crematogaster levior. The sequence continues at coordinate 155,830 of CABEGB010000671.1, read as the reverse complement.
ATCTGACAATCTGCCAAGAATTATATATATGCCAGATCCTATGTCAAATTTTGTAACTTTTCTGCCGATGAAATTGTAAAGACTTAATAAAGGCAATTGTTGTATCTGTTAACGACAAACTTGGCTGAGTAAATAACATTTGCCTACATGAATTTTGTTATTTAAATAGTAAAACAATTATTCTCGTTGATACTTTTATGCACGTTGAATCTAAATCTTCTCTCAAAATTGATATTGCGTTTTGACAGACATGGAACAACAGTCCAAAAATATCACCACATCATCATTTTAATTATATTTACGATTTGAAGCCGCCAGACAACATCCGCGTCTAAAAGACATTTAAGAGAAAGACATCTTAAGATTTTTGAAAGATTAAACGTCTAAAAGATTTACTGGAAAAATGTCTGAAAGTTCTCTTTTTTGGAATATAGCTATTGATATTATTGTCACACTTATTAATTAAAATGGTCAATCTAGACATAACAGTCTATAAAAATATTTACGTTTTGAAGAAACAGGAAACTTACTTGATAAACACATATATCAATGATTTAACATTTATGTAACGACAAAACTGATCTCTGTTAATAATAAATGATTGTCATCAAAATCGTAAATTTATCTGGCGACTTCAAACACAAGTCGCAAATATGATTAAAATGTAAATATTAAATTGTTTATACAATGTCGATTTATCAAGCAGCACTAGAGCTTTTCTTTCGTATCTTTCTTCTTGCAAACGCACTTCCGTATCCTTAATTTTTACTTTGTGATATGTAATGTCTAAAAGCAGTTTAAAGCAAGATATTTTAAAGACGATATCTTAAAATAAATTAATAGAGAAGTCAACGCTCGTTAGTAAAGCAGAAGGCCGTTGACCTTCTTACACGTTCTAAAGCATTTTCCTCCTCAAACAGCTCCTCCCTCATCTCGTCATGCGCGTAGCAACTATAATTGTCGCGTAATGCCAGGCTGTGTGTCTTCTCGTCAAATCGTGCGGACGCATGCTGATTCGCAAATCTTTATTAATTTTTCATTACATTTTCAATTAATTTTCAATTATCAGGAAGCGACAGGGGACTTTTCTATTCAGTTTAACTCGCTCTACCTGCTCACGAAGGTAATTATTATAATATATTATTATAATATATTATTATAATATATAGTCATAAGATAGAGGAAGTTGGCAAGTTGACTCCAAGAGAGACTCAATTTTATTCTATTAAAAATAGCGCTTTTTTAATACTACCTTTATCTGATACTGAATATTCACCTGTACTTCATACATGAACAAATGGTGAGCAACTTAAGAAAAAATACTTTGTATTTTTGTATATAATTGTATGAATCCCCAGTTTGTTTTACCCGATCTTGCTACACTCGAGAGCAACACTATGTCTCTTGATACATGTAAAATATATCGTGGGGAGGTTCCACAGATTGATTTTACACTGTTTGTTGATTTTTGTTTCTCCGTTCTTTATATAATTAGATTTGGCAAAAAGGGGAAAACTAGCTAAAAAATATAGCTCGATCAAAATTAGTATAACATATCTTGCATCATAGTCCCATTCTCTGTTTTTAACATTAAGGCATCAGATTCCACTGCTACAGCATTGGTGGAGGGAGGCTGAAAGATCCGCAGATCTCCTTTGGGACTCTGACGCACTGGTATCAGCCTTGTATCTCGTATATCTGCAGATCTTATCCTTTATCCTTGCGGGGTGAGGAAAGCGGGGGACGGGGAAGAAGGAAGGTTTGCACGTACGGCCAGCAAATAAGGAGTTGGACGATTTATGATTACAGGGATGAAGCCTATATGTAAAAATCAAGGAGGTTTTGCGGCCTCCAAAAAGTCCTTGAATTAACTCTCGAAGGACCCGAAAGAATTACGCGTGTACGTGCAACGAGAATCGCGTGTTAAAGTAACCGATGCGGTCATTTGCAGAATTTGCAGACGTACGAAGGAACGGAGGTTCGTCGGGAGAAAAATAAAGAAGATCGATTCGTAGGAGAATGGCTCACGAGCATGCACGTTGAATGTGAACGCTCGGTGCCATGGAGGTGTCAATAAACCGCCAGGCAATGCGGAAATGAACAATTTGCAAACTGCAACGAGTACGCGCCGACAAGCGACAAGCCGATCCGTACTTTACTTGACGGCGCCATTTCCCTCATCGTGCGTTTACGTTCCGTTACTTAACCGAGTCCTCGTTGTACTCATTACGTTCTATATAGCCCGTTATTATTATTTCATCTTTCCAGCGTCGATTATTTAACTTACACACGAATCGGTCGTAAGCTGTTTCCATGACGAACGAAATAAATAAAGAAGCTCGAAATCAGTAAAAGCGACTTTTCCTCGATAAATTGTCATCATATATTTCGATACCAGAACGATGTTATGTCCATTTGAGGATATAAAATTACGAGAACAATATAAGAATGATATGAAATTACGAGAACAATATAAGAATGATACTTGAGACATCATAATATCGTATTTCTTCGAGGATCAGTGGTATATATCTAAGATAATCATTTTAAATCATGACTGTTGATAACGAAGATTAAGAAAAATAACAAAAAAATAAAAATGAAAACAAAAAATTAGCATACATATTTTTCTAAAATTTATTTTTTACATGTAAATTATCAAGCAACACTATCTAACGTTAATATTTTTTCTCAAATATTTCTAATATTTTTTTCAATATTGAATATACCATCGCTAAAAATGCCCGGAGAGATATCCGTGCGACTCGTCTCCGGTTCGAGAAATTATCGTAAATGGGGCATAGCTCTCCCAGGTTGGCGGATGTAACCATTAGCGGAGATCCAGGTGAAAGTAGAGAGACGCGAGGGCGAAGGCGAGGACGAGAGAGAGAGGGGAGGAAGAGAGGGAGGGAGGAGAGGGAAAGAGACGGTAGCGGTCATCAGGATTGCCTGGCAGAACGTAATGTTACAGGTGTAGAGTGAGAATTTTTGCGTCACTCGTGTCTCAAAACGCACGAAACGCAACTAGAAAGTTACGTAAGGATAATAGGTTCCTGGACAACTTTAAATAAGCATACGATGTTCTCTATCTTAGTTTACAAGCATGCGAGCACACTGTAACTTTATTCTAAAATTTGATGGAAGAAAAGCGCGTGTGTCGCATAGAACTTGCAAGTGTATAAAAAAATAATTCATAATATATTATTAATAATATAGAATAATATTATATATTATTAATAATATTTAATTATATATAATAATATATAAATCGATGATATACAAAGTGAGGACACTTAAAATTTATATATATACCTACATTTAAATGTCAAATATAAATATGTTTTTTTATATTAGTCCTTTTACATATAAATCCCCCTTCTACAAAACTTCTACAAAAACGTGCAGACAATTGTAATATAAATTAAAAGTAGATAACGCGAGTCTCACACGCGAATGCGTTCGTACGATCTGCAGCGCAGCGCGGCGCAATTTTTCGCGAGTCGGAAGATCCGGTATGTGGAGGATGCACCTCATTATGAAATTCATCGATGCCTCCTCGTCCTTTCCACCAACTCGTAGGTCGAGCATCGGTTGATTGCGAAAACCGAGACCGAACTGATGGTGTTTTGCGTGTACGCCGCGACGAATTTCTCGTCAACCTTGCGTTGTCGCCCACCACTCCCGGATCTAGCTTAACGTATCGGGTACACGTGAAGAGCAACGATGGACGATGTGTACGTGGCATATGTGACAGAGAGAACAAGAGAGACAAAGAAAAGGAAAGAGAGGGGAGAAAAAGAGAGAGAGAGAGAGCAATCAAGTCACCTCTATTCAGTCACCTCCCGATTAAATTTGGGAGCGACACCGATCTAACACGGATCTTCGCTCTGGCCAAATTCTATATGAGAGAAAAGGATTTTTAATGTCTTTTTACTTTTGTACGACACACTCGATCGTATAAAAATCTATAAATGCGCACTTCATGATACTAGTATACATGTTAACGAGAACATACGTTTCGTTGCATATGTAACGTTACGCGTTATTAAAGTATCATCAATAAATTTACAATCAGTTTACATTGTTTTTCGTGGAATTAGTTACGTCATGGGATTTGCCGGCCTCTTCCTAAGACGTTTTCCGTATCCATGTCGAAATTGGAAAAGGAAGAAGGGAAGGATATGTAGGAGGAGTCTCTTGCTCGGCAAATTACATTATGTAAACGTTTTATATGTATCATGATAACTTCCGGAACCGCGATCACGGATATGTACGTATTTCGGTCTGATTGTCGAAAAATATATTGGTCGCGGATGCCAGCTAGGATTCTGTTAGAAAGTCCACGAAAAGATAGATCAACCGGAAGACGGCAATTTTCCAAAGAAAGTTCCGTGGCTGCACACTTTCTCTCCCGCGCTGGCTCTCTCAGCATTATTATTCGTTTTGTCATAAAGAAATGTGAAATACGTACATTCGGGTCGCACGATTTTTCCTCCGTAAAAATTTCACTCCGTAAAATGACAAAATAATAAATTAGTAATTCATATCAGACGTTCGTCCTTTCTGATTGCAAAATTTTCGATTCCGTCGTTTCGGGACATTTCGGATACTAAAGTCCTGAAATTCAAGATTCTATTATTATTTTAAATTCTATCATTTCTATAGCAATAAATAATGATAACAATAAAATAATTTATATTAATTTATGTCAAATACGTTTGTCCAAAATTTATGTTTTTTGTGAAAAAATTGTTGGTTCCACACAAAATTTTTGTAAAAAAATGTATTAACAGCAGTCTAATTAAAAATAATCTTAATTCAATATTACAGTATTAATGAAACAAATATGTCATACTCTTGTTTCAATAAAATGTTGTTTGTTTTATTAATACTGTTAATGAACCAGGATTTATTTTCAATTAGACTAATACTGTTAATACATTTTTTTCTATTAATGTATTATTTCAGAACACTGATATGAGAAGTTCTAAAACATAAAATATTGCTCTGCATTATTCTTACAGATTTTAGAACATCTCGAAATTTGAAATCCGATGACACTCGTCATTGTTTGACATGAGGAACCGCCTCTAAGAATATGTTCCCGCTTTATCTTCGAGTATTCCTGAAACTGGTTTTACGGTGTCTACGTATGGAAGGTACGTTACGGAAAAGGATAGCAAAGGACAAGAAGGAGAGACGGTCTGATACAGTACCGGTACCAGAGACCACCTAATTTATTCCGATGTCGGTTCACGCGCGAGTCGCGGTGACGCCAACTATAGGATGTATACACAGAGAGTTCTTGCACAACCTCCACGTCATCCTTGTAACTTTATTTTCGTCCCCTCCTCTTTTGTCCCTCCATTAATTCAGCTTCATTCGATTCTTGTTTGCCCGCTTGCTATTTTATTCTTTTTCTTGATATACAATATAAAACTAAAAAGTTTATATTCAATATTGCTAAAACACGACAGCGTATCAATATTTATTATATGTATTAATAAACAAATAATTATTAAAAATAAAATTTATTAAGTCATTATATTATTTATTAATCATCAATGTTATTTACCGGTTAAAAATGTGACTGCCATAACTGTTTGAAATATAAATATATAATCTGTCTTACAAACCGTTTTGTATAATTAAAAAAAATTAAAATTAAAAATTAAAAAATCCTAATCGAATCCTGAATCGAAATATATATTATACAATGTGTATTTTAAGTTTTCAAAATTTCCTGATGATTTCTTGCGCGACATTTAAGTACGGTCAGGCTTCCATATCTTTCACTTATCGGAACCGAGTCAGTTTTTATTTGCTTATCAAATACTAAAATAGTCCGGCCGTCAAACCATCAAAGTGTGCCTCAAGTGGAAACGAAACAAATTGAAAATTATCCTACCTTCTGATATCCAACAAGTCTGTCTTTATGCAAAATTTTTTTCCTAAATTCTTTGTTTCGCTCGTCGTGAGAACGCGAAATAAAGTAAAATCACCGCACGAGTTTTAAGTTGGTAACGTTTTAACCGATCGCAATTCAGCAAACAAAGTCAGGAACGAGAATCATTGTTATCGCAACGACTCGTTTTTCTTGCGGTCTGACCGCAGGAAGGAGGTCGGATCACGAGGGATCGTCCGTTTAATTTCTTTCCGTGGGATGTCGATCTTGTCTCGTAGAAACTCGATTTAAACGGCGACATTATTGAATTCGCTACGCTATTCACAAACTTGCGTTAAACTTTTACAAGAATGATATATTATAAATTAAAAGTATGATAGGTATCTCCACGTGAGATTTATACTACATTTAGCGGATTAATAAAAAAATTTCTTATTCATCTTACGAGTAAAAAATTAATGTTAACAAGAATTACACGTGCTCTCAATGGTCGAATTGTTAAAGAATTATGAATTGTAGGGAAGTCTAGATCCAGATCTATCCTGGTTGGGATACATACATATTTCTCGGATTATATTCGTCACAGTGATTTAAGAAGGATGTTTATTAGCAAAAGTTAAATCAATAATCGATTTAAATGTATGCAGCAATAAATGATTTACTGATTCTAACAAAAACTGTGTTTCAAGACCGAGGAATAATCGGTGCTACGTTGGAAAAAGTTCACACAGAAATATTATTGTTAGCAAAGATGATATCTTCTCTCTTTAATTGCAAACAAAAATTGTTTGTCGAAAAGCTTGTCCACTGCTTCGGAGAAGATGTCTCCGTGTTCGCTTGTATATTACAGCAGTCGCGTTTCTGCGTTCATCCTCGCCGCACACAAGGCGTGGTACGAGATTCAACCGGATTCGACACACTTCCAACCGAGCGGACTGAGGCACGGGCTGAGTTTCGAGTGATTAATGCGAGCCTGATTGGCGGCTGTGTCCACTTTGCCGTGCTCTCTCGCGATTGCGTGAAAGGCCAGAACGTCAAGTATTCCAACCCGGAAGCGCGCCTTCGAGAGTGGCGCGCGTTCACCAAACACGACGATCGTTCGACCGCAATCGGGCACGTTCCCTCTTCGTCTCGAACAAAGGAGCGTCTCGTAATTAAACAACACTCTCCGGATGTTCCTAATTCATCTGGAAATTTTTGTTTTTTTATTAAAACTGTCGAAAAAGATCGTTCCCGTCGCAATTACTGATTTGATAATACGCCTAAACGACACGCATGTTTAAAAGACATCTTTTTTGTCTTGTGTAATCTGGCATTCCGATATTTTGTATTATTTAGTGTCATAATAGTGATGTAATTAAAACGAAGCTGTCCAGAAACGCATTAACGAGAGGAAGGAGCTGGAATTACTTGATATATTGGTATATCAATGATTTGATACTTGATACATAACGACAAAACTGATCTCTATTGTAATAGATATCAAATTTACGTAAATATAAAATTATTTCAGCGATCTAAGAATGATCTATCAAGGAACACTAACTCTATCATATTTTTCTTCTTACACATATTTTCATATTATTAATTTTTTTACAATGTCTGAAAGTAATCCAAAATAAAGCATCTTAAAACAACTTTATAATTGTCTGAAAATTTTTAAACACATGTTTTCTGAGACTACAGTTTTGTTATAATTAAATTTAATAACATTGGTGATTTAATTATATATTTTAATTATTAATTGAATTTAATTACGATTAATTAACTAAATAATTAATTAATGTACTATACAAATAAATTAATGTAATACATTATAGTTAAATATACATATATTTATGTATATTTATTGTAGTATAGTTATTGTTAGTTGTAGTATATTTATAGTATAGCTAGTGTAGTTTATTTATTATAATATTAACTATATTTACTATAATGTATCATAAATCCAATTAATAATTGTAATTTAATTTCTTATAATTATATTCAAATTTTAAAGTAATAACGAATCAGAATTTGAAGTTTACATGCTGGAATAGAGAATAGAGCTTCGTTATCAGTTTTCTTTCCAAACGTTAAAAATCTTTCCTTACCGGCATCCTTTTGTATCTTTAAAAAAATTGATACCGAATTGGAACCAATTAAAGAACTGTGATTCAAAACATTATTCCGAGATTATTTTTGAAAGATCAAATAATCAGATAATTCTCCAAATGATTTCTAAACACCGGTGCTATTGTTTACCGAATTTACAACACGATTAATTATGTGAGATGTGGCGCAACTTCCATGAGGAAAATTAAAAGCGCCGCTGGTTTGCCTCTCCCCCTTCTTACTGTCTGGTTTATCAGCGATATCGGGCGACCAATTAGCGACCAACTCGATGTAAACCGGATGACAGCTAATCGCGAGGATAATTATAGTCACGTTTAACGTCAGCCCGATTACGGCGTGTAACATCACGCCACGAGATGGGCGATAACGCGATACTTAGCTTGCACCGCGTGTCGAAATTCGGTATCGTATCCGGGGTAGAGAGTGACCGTAGATCCTCTTTTGTGTATAACGGAGAAAGAATTACGAGCGGTAACGAGATTTGAAAAGCGGACGAAATTGCAGCGCTTCTATATTATTCCATTTTCGCGATTTTATCTCGTGATAATAATTGAACAATTTTGTTACCAATCGTCTGTATAATATTTTAGTATTATTTAGTCAGAAAAAAAAGGGCATTCTCACGAAAATCTGGAGTCTGAATTTGCAGTTTTCAAAAACGTGGCGCAATTTTTCGAATTTAAAGCGGATGCGGGAATGCAATAGCTAACAAACTATGAGCAAGTGTCTCAAGAGCGGATAATGTTTGTAAGCGATAAAGTACCGAACGAAATCAAGGCTTGAAAGTACTTGGAACATATATAGTTTTGAGAACGATGACAGCTCTTCGACGAAATTTCTCTTGAGCAAAAAGCCTCGAACGATCAAAAGTCTGAATATTCAAACATGCGCCGTGGTTCAACGATCTCCTCGACACATTGCCCAGAAGCGCGAGAGTCTCGTGACGATTCACGATCGATACTTAGTCAGATCCGGCAAGGTTTACCTTTCCAGCGACCGTCATCTCGTCCGTGAATCGCGAAGCGTAGATTCTTCTCACGTAACGAGATTCGAGCCCGAACGGGAGCGGCGGCGGCGGAGTTTGCACTTTTCAATGGTCGGTCGGGCGACGGCAACACATTTCCCGCAGATCACCACGCACCAATGCACTGACCGCTGGATCACGTATCACTGGATTCCTAGAAATATCCTGTATATATGTTCCTCGAGCGCGTTGCGTTGACCGATGAGGAGCAGAACTGCGTGCGGGCTGCGAAGCGCGGACACAACGAATCACAAGACACATCCCATCGCGGCAACGGCCGACGGGTGAATGGAGCGCCGGAGCGGTCGCGCGCGACGAATCCCCTAGCCCCCCTCCCCGCCGCTGCCGCGCATCGAGGTGGCGCTGCCCGCTCTCCCTTCCCCGCGCGTGACCCGTAATAGGATTTCGCTCGGGCGCACTCGTGATTGTCGCAGCGGCCACGTGATTTCCACCTGTCAGGGCCGTGCGTGGAAAGGGAGGCAACTTTCGAAACTCATTATTACATTTTCAAAATGCCCGACGTTTCGAAAAGAGACGCGAAGTTCGGGAAGACGAGAAGAAGCGGAGCGTATTATTTGAAACCGAGTGCTTAGGAATTACCATCTAGGAAGTGCCTTCTCTTACTTGGATAAAATTTTATGAGATTTTCCGCGCGACGAAAACATCTATGCAACTTATATGTATTATGTATTATCTATGTATTTATTTATTTTCTTTGCTGATTTGTTGAATCAAGTCAAAATATAGTGTAATAATTCTAATATGAACAAATCGATAATGATAATACCAATTTTCTTCTAGAGAAAACGATGTGACTACTAGCAAATCGAATATTTTGAGATTTTTTTTCTATAAGATATATTTATCTATCCCTTTCAAAATTAGTATTATTATTTAATATTATTAATGTTATTTTCTCTCTTACTTCGTTTACTTTTCTTTAGTTGCATTTTTTATTCTTAAAAAATAGTCTTTCAAGTTATTCAATTATGGATTTGAACTTCTACGTGTTGAATTCGTTCAACTTTTATCTGTATATTCTACAATAAGTAGGAAATCGAAAATTAATAAATTATTCGCTCAATTGGACTTTTACGATTCCGTTCCTCACTCCTGACGCATATTTCTCAATCCTGATTGCGATAGTTGATTAGAATTCAAGACTTCATGCACGCTTTCTATATTTACTCCGCCATCTTCTTGTCCTCCCTCTTTCATCATCGCTTCGGAGTACCGTTGTCATTTTCGCATATTACGAACAGCTGCAATTTACAAATAATCTAGGCTAAAATCTCGTTCTAAAAATGCCTCTTTAGGATGAAGAGACTTTCGTGACGTACGTGTGACGTGCCAATCGACTGCGCACCTCGGCTTGAACACTCCCGCGAAGGAAGAGGTGGCTCAGGTCTTTGACCGTTCACCGTGAAGCGCTGGGCAGGTGGGAACCCTGGCAACCCGGATAACGTGCACGCACGTGCACGCACGCAGGCACGTACACGCGCGCCGCTGCCCGTTCCCCCGGCATCAGGTTCGTCAGTCGATACGTATGTCCGTTCTCTTCGTATTCAACACGAGGGTGAAGGCAAAGAGGGGGAGGGGACACACGCACCGCAGATGCATACCCGGATCCGAGTATCGCCCTGGGATTGGTCCCCGAACGGCGATGTACGTCAGTGCCGTAGCGCCGCGAATTTCATTATGGCGACGATTGATTTTGCGACATTCAATCGGAAGTCAGTTGAAAGTCAGTACTCGAATAACTTTCAATGCGATTGAAAACAGTACAAGTTTCGAGATCGAGGTTTCGAGATTCGGGTTCGACCATGAAATCGAACAGTGGTTTGATCTGCACCCGCCTTAGGGATAAATAAAAGCAATTTATTTCTCATCCAATGAGCACTATTTTAACCTCGAGGTTCCTTAATTTGTGAACCATTAGTATAATTGAATGCTCGATCCACTATTAACTCCGTTTAGAACTTGAAGCTCGAATTTACGAGTTTTTAGTTTATTTTGTTTATTTCAATTTATGACTTCAAGATAAAAGTCTGTTTGAACTGTTCAAACACGTATCTATTTTGAATTGTTCGAAAAGGTTGTTTAAGAATTTTTCTCAGTTGGAATGTTTAATTTTCAACTTTCAAGGTGCATTTAATATATCTAGATGTCTGCCAATTCTCTTAACAATTTATCATTCTTCTTTCTTTATTTTCAAGTTCTAAATTCAGAGTAACGATTCGGCAATGCGATACGAGGCGTTCTTAAACACCGGAAACAATAGTGAGCGTCAAAGTTCGCTGCGTCTGAATGCCCAATGCTTCCATTCTAATATTTTGTAATCGGCAATGCAAAAAAAAAAGAACTTGAGCATTAAATTACGTAATAAACGGACTCGAGGTTGAAACCCAAGTGAGACGCAAGAGTGCACGAGGTCAGTCAGTGAAAACATGACATTTAACGAAAGAAGAAAAAAAAAGAAGATAACAAAAATGTGTTTTAATCGATGAACGATAATTAGGTCAAGCTGCACCAATCAAACGGATCCGCCCGCTTTTCTCTCACCCGGATTCTTTCCTCGAGATAAGCGATAATCGATAGCCCATATCGTCCGACCGTTCAACGGTGGCCGCTCTTCCTGGTGGACTCGCTTTATGTTTTCTTCCTTTCTGCTTCTCCTCTCTCTCTTTCTCCCCCCCTTCCCTCTTTCTGTTTCTCGCCCACGCGCGACGAAACATAAGCGCGGTATTCGTGAAGTTTCATGAATGAAACTCTTTCATTCGCATTTCCGTGCACTGGCCAGCGTCCACAATGGCTATTGTTCGAGCAGCTCGTCATATCGGACCGAAACGACAAACGCGGACTCGAAGAATCGTCCGCCCGGGACCAGCGACCCGCGCGCTCTTCTCTAACTGTATATCGGCTTAAATGGTTAACTTTCTTAAGTAGTTAAATAGTTTGACACGAATAGCTTGACATGTGTACAACGAGTGCAGCTACATTCTTGTGCGCGCGCGCGCACAGAGCGTATCGCGATTCGCGACCCAATTATCGTGATGCAAGGCGAGGAGGCCAACGAGAGCGTGAACACGAGCGTGAACCAGTTCCGAAGCTGGGAAAAACTTCTCAGTGCGAGGTGTTCACGCCTGGATTTAGAACTTCTTTCGCGAGATATTTTCGATTGAATTATTCGCGAGAGATCGAATACATCGAGATGGAAAAGGATTTTCCGCGGTTTTTTCAAACAAAAAACAATTTTTGCCTTTGTAATTAACAGTAGAAGATTGGAGTACTGTATACAAGTTGTGATGTTTTAACATTTACTTAAAATTATTTAGGAGCCAAACACTGCGCGAATCTTTCTGCGAGAGAAATACGATCGAACTTCACATTGATTGATAGAAATTGCTAATTCAAGATGAGTGATCGAGAATATGAGATCGAGTGTACAAACGTTATTTTTTCTTTTTAAATTTTACACAAAACATCTTCAAACACATATCTGTCCCTCAACTCATAAGAAACACTTAAATTAAGAATGATGTTAATTAAAACTGATTATAAGAAATTTTGTGATTTAGAAAAAAGAACTTACATTTATAAAAGAAAAATTTCAGAAAAACTTTTAATGCATTTCTCACGCACTTTTCATTTTTCTTTGCATTTTTTATATTTTATGATTTCCAGAGAATTCTAATTTCATTAATTCTCATTTTCAAACATTTTCATGTTAACCAACACTTTATGAATCGATTAACACTTTATAAAAAATCAAGAGTAGGTTGAGAAAATTTAGTCCTAACATTCGAGAAATATACACAACTTTTCGAAAAAATTAGTTTTTTTACAATTTTCTTAAAATTATCAAGTATCAAATTATCAATTATCACTGTCTATTTAGTTACTCTTAGTTACTTTAGTTAATCATTACATATAATTTAGTTATTGCACGATCAATGCTTGCATGTACATAAAAAAAATGAAACAATACACTTACAAGTCTTATAAGAATTCTGTACATGTATGTGTACTCATATGTATACTTAGATAATTAAAAGATCATAAAAAAAATTAAAAATTAAAAATTAATTAATGTATATAATTTGTAAATTAAAAAATATCCCAACAAATGTTTGGCTTCTAACTTCTAGATATCCCCACAGCCTAATTATTTATCCTATAAATACTCCTTGTGAAACTTGATAATAACCAATATATATATATATATATATATATATATATATATATACGATTAAACGTAACTCTCTTTAATAAAAAAACGCATGTTTTACACACGCACGTTATATTTGACACGCGATTTATGATGGTGGAACCCAACCACCGAATGCTGTTTCAAGTTCTTTAGCCACCGCAAAACATAGATGATCATTGTATGGACCTGCTACCACCTTCAATTACAGAAAATACACAAGTTTTAAGAATTCGCAATATTTCAATAGTTCAAAGTTTTTCAAGATAGGATAAGGTTTTAAAGATAGTTAGAACAAAGAAAGGTATTCTCTTAACAGACTTTGCAATCCGTCGACAGCACACAGTCGTCATGTAAAAATGTTAATCTTATACATACATACATATTTTAAACGTACACATCCATTTATTATTGAATGCAGTTGTATATATAAAAATATAAGCGAAACTTTACTGATAACGTAAAAATAATTGTAAACTTCTTCAATTTATCCTTTCACATGGTTTCATAAATAAATAATTCATAACTAATGAAATTTATGAATATTCAATGCAAAATATAGAATTCAAATGTGAAACTATAAAGTCTTCATACTAATATGCAAAAATCTCACCTGAATACCAATTGGTAAGCCTTGTTCATTCAAGCCCAGTGGCACGTGGCAAGTTGGTACCCGCAAAACATTGGACAGACCCCAGTAACCAATGTTGAAAAATCTTAGATACGAGGAATAATGATAGCCGGCAGGAAACGGTGCCGAAGGGTAAAACAATATCCCATTGTCACTCAATTTTTCCTGTGAAACGATTTCCATGATAAACATATAATGCATACACACGCACACAGGCACGCACGCGTACGCACACACATACACACCTACACACACTTAAAAATTCACACAAGACAAATGATCGAAAGAGTGTTATATATTCTTTAATTCTTGAATTTTTTTTTCTTATGTATGCAATCTAATTTCTCTTTCGTTATAATTACCGTCAAGAATTGTTTGGCTTCTGCAATGGTATTTTTTGCCCATTCGATATTCTCCCGCGGAAAGAAATCCTCATCTATTAATCTTAGAATAGCAGCCAATGTTAACTCTGAGTTTCCAGTGAGTAAATTACAAATTTCTCCACATGCGCTAGCAACATACTGCAAAGTAAGTGCTTTTGAACTGAGGATCAAAGCATGTGACTCAAATGTGAAGATACATATTCAATGTCAAAATATAGAATCTAAACATTTCTACGTTGCATATTTTTGTTCTGAAGTGTGTGTGCAATGTTTTAAATCAAGTTAATTTACCTCACCTTTTTATTCGTTATGTTAAATTTGAAGTTAAGATGCTCGTAATTCATACAATGTCTCCACAATCTGTAGCTATACTCAGAACCTGGTATTTTAATCTGTAATATTACAAATAGTAATTTCCTATATGTGCAAATTTTGAAATTTTGCTGGAAATTAGATTCCTACCTTTGTTGCAGAACCTGTTATTTCTTTAAAATGTTGCACAGCCTTTTTTAATGTTGTTTGCATGGTATTGCTCACTTTGCTCGCTCTCAGATCACCAGAGCTTTCTTGATAAAACACTTTCAAATTCTTCAAATCAACCGGTTCGTCTAGTCTTAATTTAGTCACTTTAGGACCGACTAGTACCTTCAAAAAGGGTACCAGATCTTCAGCTTTCTTGCAGAGCAATCCAACTGCTGCCATAGTATCCTGATAATTTTCTTCGCGGAATCCCACTCCAACTATTGATGTCAATCCTAATAACAATTATTAATTTTATAATTAATAATTTCAAAATTGCATAAAATATGTTAAAGATGCAAATATACAATATAAATTTTTCATTTCAATTCTTGTAAAAAACATCACATATACTAATCTATTTCCTTTAAAAATGAATAAAGTAATATTATATTTGAAATTACAAAAGCAATAATAATCTTGAATAAGATTGACCTTCACTGGGCTTGTGGCCAAACAATCCAGTATATAAAGCGGGTATCCTCGTGGAACCTCCTATATCGCTAGTGACGGACAACGGACTACCACCCGCCGTTACTATAGCTCCCTCTCCTCCACTGCTGCCGCCAACTGTCCTAGTGGTATTGTAAGGATTATTTGTCTGTCCATACAGATTATTCCTCGATTCACACCATAAATTGAGCTCGGGAACATTGGTCGTAGCAATTAAAATTGCACCGGCTTCTTTGACTAAACGAATTGCTGTGGCATCCTCCTCTGCACGATGATTACGACGACAGGGCAAGCCCATGGAATGAATTAAACCTACAATGATAATGAAAATTTAATTAATCAATATTAATATTTACATTATTATTATTCAGAACAGTAAAAGTCTCTTTTTTCTACCATACAATGCATTTTTCTAAATACTCCAAACAAATATTATTTACGATGACATAAAATAATTTTAATTCGATTTAATTTTTAAAATACACTAACCATTTTCACATTTTCTTTTAATGAAACAATATTATATATTTTGTTATATAAATCGATCCCTTTTTAGTAGTTCTTCATGTAAAAATATAACATAAGTAGTGTTGCTAATTGTAAAACTCACAAGTCTTTTAAATATTTTATTCCAACTTAAATTGTAAATCATGAAATATAAAATATCCCGCGCGCGTATAGTTTCGTTGAGCATTAATATAGAAAAGATTTGCGTCCTCGTTATTACATGTTTATACCGATTACGTTTCTGTTTTTGTCTTTCAAAATATGCTGACACTGATTCTTAATCAATTTTGTTTTTTTTTTTATTTTTTTATCCGTAGAATTATGTGTTGATTATTTAACATTATAAATTCAAATAAAACTTCGATTGTCACATGTTAATCATTTTTTTATAAAAAGTTTAAGACTTTGATATCAGACTTTAAACATCATTCTGTAGAGATATTAAATGCATAACAGAATATCTGTTTAAGATAAAAACAAATAAAACAGTATACTCATATCATAATTCATTTGAGTCAAATTTATAAATTGAAACAAAAATACTTACATATTTGTCAACTTTTAATATTTATCAGACTACTAAAACTTGAAATTTGATAGTTCAAGTCTTAATTTCATTTTTCTTTTTGTCAAAAGAAGAATCTTGTATTAAAAATCTTGCATATTTCCATGTAGCTATTTCTTGTATACCTTTAACTCGGTTGCTTTCCTTCGTGGTAAAAGGTACTCCCAAAAATGGTTGAGTTATCCTTATTTTCTCCAAATCCACACCTTTTCTTATCCTGACATCCACTGCTTTTGCCTCTTCAATTGCATCTGAGTATCTAGATTCCATAATTGCATTTAGTAAACCATTTACCTCTTTACATCTTTCAATGAAAGCTGTTACAATTTCTTCCGATGTAACTTTCTTCGTTCTAAAACAAAGTATAAATGTACAAATGTAAACAAGTATTCTTTTTACATAGCACTTAAATTTAATTTTGAACAGAATATTTATATTGGCAGTCAAAACAATTGTCTATCTCTTTAATTATTCTTCAATTACCTTCTCTTCAATATTTGAACAAAAAATGCCATTAAGATTATGGATCTTGAACACTTATCAGCTCTAGATAAATTTAATAACTCATAGCTTAATAACTTCACATAGACATCGTGAATTAAAAAAGAATTCATATTTAAAGAGAAGGTAATTGAAGAATAATTGAAGAGATAGACAATTGTTTTGACTGTCAACATGAATATCACAGAATAATTAGTTATATAGTTTTTATTAGTTATTATAGTTTAAAGTTATTAGTTATTATAGTTTATAATTGTTTGTTGTTGATGTATAATTTGTTCACGATAACTAAACAATTAACAAGTAACCCACCTAATCTTCTCTGCTAAAGAAACAGCGCTTTCTAGCAGTAGCTTGTCCTTTATTGGTGGCACCTTCTTTGCTTTCTTATTATAGTATATACCAAAAGCAAAATCTACAATAGTGTCGAAGAAGAAATGCAGTTGCACAATTATACATCGCAAGAAGTCCCAGCACAACTTCTTGACCAACTGCAATGTATCCTGACATTGTGAAGAATCCTGTATATAAATTGCAGTAGATTATTCATTGTCATGAAACAAATCTTTTATTGCAAAAGAGAATTTGCATGTACAATCCATCAGATATCTTCTTTCTTAAAACTACTATCTATTGTAAGAACCAACACATTGTTTACTAAAAATATTGAAAAGGTTAGATTTAAAAGATAGATCATTCAAATTTTGTACACTCTGTCAGTAATAAGTTAATAAATATAAAACTTAATATTATATTTCTAATTTCGCGCACTCGGAGAGGAAGCCCCACTCCTTCAGTATTATTCAAATCGAGTTTCGCAAATTATGAGAATTGTAAAACGATTCAAGGGTAGAATGTACAATGTGTTTGTAATTATCGCAATTACAATTAATATCACAGGAAGTCAAGAGATATTCACCGTATTTTTTATAGAAGTACACATGATTTCGTGGAATCGGCGGAAGATGAAGAACAGCCAGTCAATGTATCAACAAAATCTATTTAAAATTACACCTCTCTCTTCTCGTTCGTTTTTTGCAATTAAAAAGATTGTCCTGGACGATGACACTTTTTGCATATTATTGTAAAAAAAAACTACAGAAACTCGTTTAATATAGCCTAATAATTGCTAGTAGTGTTACTGCATTTCACATTTCACGGAGTATTCTGAAAAACTGAGTGAAGTTTGCGGCAGACGGTGTGATTTTATCCGCTGGATTGCTTTGCTGGCTGATAAGAGCCAGTCAGACTGCAGCCTTGAGTCACCTGACCTATCACTCTGTAATCTAATTGGCCTTATGACTAGCAGAAGTGTCTGGAAAATCGTGTACCGCTAGCTTAAATTATCATTTTACACACAAACCACAAATGCACACAACCAACAAAACATACAGCAAAAACATACCCCGTGCTTTCCAGCAAGCCGCAGTGTAACACAGTGTCCACTAGTGTAAGTGAGACACACTCAGTATATCTAGTGAGATATATGAGTGTGTCTCACTCATACTAGTGGACACTGTGTTACACTGCGGCTTGCTGGAAAGCTCCCACCATAAATACACAACAAAAATACAAAAACACATAAGACGCACACAAACACACACAAAACACACCAAAACACTACAAAAACACACCTTACTGTAGATTTCAGCACTGGCAGTTAATATCCTTTGATCTATAAATAGACTATTAGTTGCTTCACCTTTGATATAAATAACTATTACATGTATATGTCATAATTAATCAGTTTTGTATTATACGTCATTAATAACTTAATAACTGACGTAAAATGTCATATAAACGCTCGTTAAATCCGATTTGATTAACTTCGTGATTGTGTTTCATTTCTGCGCTGGGAGAACAAATCTATAGTTTACGTCACGTACACTATAGATCTAATCTATAGCGCATGTGATGTAAACTATACATCCTTCTCCCAGTCATGAACCTAAGAATATATGGACTGACAATGAGTGTAAAGTAGGTTTATAGATGATGGAACTCGCGCCAACAAGGAAAGGGGAAATCGGGCGACAGCCTTAAACATAAGAACAAACTATGAACACTGGCCTAAGTTTAAAACTAGAAGAAGATAAAAAATTAAAACCCAAGATTTTCTTAGGTTGCGTTCAGATTCCCCACCTGGGTGCACTATAATACTAGAAGTACTATAGCATACGTGACATGTACTATAACAACTTCTAGTGTTAAGAGATATGTGTGCGTTATCTTTCATTACAGATTTGTTTTTTAAAAAGCTGCGCTTTTAGAGCTTTTCTTCTGGATTTTGCTAAATTTAGAACATGGATAATATATGCACTTATTTCGCTTTAATTTATAGAGAGAATTCTCATTAATCCTCATTTTCGAAAATTCCTATATAACTAGCACTAAACAGCTGATTAACACCTTACAAAAAGAATCTTACAAGTGTAGATTAAGAAAATTTACATATTCGAGAAATAAAAAATTTTCGACAAAATTTTTTATTGAAAAAATTATTTTTTTTAGAATTTTTTAAAATTATTAAGTACTACTGTCTGTTTAGTTACAGAATTGCACATAATTTAATTAATGCACGATCAATGTTTGCGTGTATATAAAAAATAGAACAATATATTTATAAGAGATTTTATGTGTGCATATATGTGTAGATAATTAAAAGATCATAAAAATTATATGTTTAAAATTAACTTATATTACCTAATGTACCTAACCATATATTTATTGTTATAAATTAAAAAAATATCCCAATAAATATTTATGATAGCTTTTAGATATTCCATAACCTAATTACTTATCTTATAAAACTCTCCTTGATAAAAACCAATATATGTATATCGGTTACCGATATACATATATTGGTTATTATCAAGGAATATAACTCTCTTTAGGATTGAATATAACTCTTTAATAAAAAAAAATAAAAATTTGCGCACGTTATATTTTGTATGCGATTTATGATGGTGAAACCCAACCACCGAATGTTGTTTCAAGTTCTTTAGCCACTGCAAGACATAGATGATCATTGTATGGAGCTGCTACCACCTTCAATTATAGAAAATACACAAGTTTTAAGAATTTGCAATATTTTAAAATATAATGATACACAAGGTTTAAAAATAGCTAGAACAAAGAAACTCTCTTAACAGACTTTGCAATCCATTGACGGCACTTAGCCGTTATGGTGTAAGAACTCTAATCTTATACATGCATATTTTAGACATATACATTCATTTATTGTTGCATGCAGTTGTTACAAGTTAAAATATAAACAAAACATTACTGGCAACGTAAAATAATTGTTCTAAACTTCTTTAAATTTATCCTTTCACATGGTTTCATAACTAAATAATTTACAGAATAGAAATAAAATTTGGAAACGAATATGAATATTCAATCTAAAATATGGAAAAATATTCAAATGTGAAACTTTAAAGTCTTCACACTAATATGCAAAAATCTCACCTGAATACCAACTGGCAAGCCTTGTTCATCCAAGCCTAGTGGCACTTGGCAAGTTGGAAACCGCAAAACATTGAATAAGCACCAGTAACTAAAGTTGAAAGGTCTAAAATATGCAGAATAATGATAGCTGGCAGGAAATGGTGCCGAAGGATAAAACAATATCCCATTGTCACCCAATTTCTCCTGCAAAACAATTTCCATGATAAACATATAATATTACGTGTACACAAAAGAAAGTAAAAATTCCCACAAAATAACTGCTCGAGAGATATATTCTTCAGTTCTTAAATTTTTTTCTTGTACTTATCCATGTATCTAATTTTTCTGTCGTAATAATTACCGTCAAGAATTGTTTCGCTTTTGCAGTGGTATTTTTTGCCCATTCGGCGTTTTCTTGCGGTAAGAAATCTTCATCTATTAATTTCAAGATAGCAGCCAACGTTAACTGTGACTTTCCAGTGAGTAGATTGTAAATTTCTCCACTGGCGCTAGCAACGTACTGCAAAGTGAATGCTTTTGAATCGAGGGTGACTCAAATGCAAAGATACATATTCAATTTTGCAGAATATAGAATCTAAACATTTCTATGTTGCATATTTTTGTCCTGAAGTGTGTGTGTGTGTGTGCAATGTTTTAAATCAAGTTAATTTAGCTAACCTTTTTATCCGTTATGTTCAGTTTGAAATTAAAATTCTCGCAACTCATACAATATCTCCACAATTTGAAGCTGTACTCAGAACCTGGTATTTTAATCTGTAATATTTAAAACAGTAATATTACTACATGTGCAAATTTTGCTAGAAATTCGATTCCTACCTTTGTTGCAGAACCTGTTAGTTCTTCAAAATGTTGCACCACCTTTTTTAATGTAGTTCGCATGGTACTGTTCACTTTGCTCGTTCTCAGCTCACCAGAACTCTCTTGATAAAACACTTTCAGATTCTTTAAATTCACCGGTTCATCTAGTCTTAATTTAGTTACGTTAGGACCGATTAGAACCTTGAGAAGAGGTATCAGATCTTCAGTTTTCCTACAAAGCGGTCCAACTGCTGCTATAGTGTCCGGATAATCTTTTTTGCGCAATCCGATTCCAGCCATTGGTGTCAACCCTAATAACAACATATTTATATTTATATTTATATTATTATCAAGAGATTATTAATTACCAGTAATTTCAAAATTGCATAAAAATGCTAAAAATACAAATATAAGATAAAATATAAAACTTTTCATTTTAATTCTTGTAAAAAATTATCATAGATACTAATCTATTTCCACTCTTAAAATAAATAAAGTAATAACAAATAAAGTAATATTATCCACTTGAAATTACAAAAGCATAATCTTAGCATAATAATCTTAAATGAACTCAACCTTCACTGGGTTTGAAGCCAAACAATCCATTAAAGAATGCGGGCATTCTCGTGGAACCCCCTATATCACTAGTGATGGAGAGCGGAGCACCACTCGCCGATAGTATGGCCCCCTCTCCACCACTGCTGCCGCCAACTGTCCTAGTGGTATTGTAAGGATTATTTGTCTGTCCATACAGATTATTCCTCGATTCACACCATAAATTGAGCTCGGGAACATTGGTCGTAGCAATTAAAATTGCACCGGCTTCTTTGACTAAACGAATTGCTGTGGCATCCTCCTCCGCACGATGATTATGACGACAGGGCAAGCCCATAGAATGAATTAAACCTATAATGAGAATTTAATTAATCAATATTAATATTTCTATTATTATTCAGAAGTAAAAGTATCTCTTTTTTCTACTGTACAATGCTTTTTTCTAAATACTCCAGACAAATATTATTTATAATGACGACATAAAATAATTTTAATTCAATTTTATTTTCAAGATACATCAACTATTTTCTTTTAATGAAATAATATTATTTTGTTACATAAATCGATCCCTTTTTAGTATTCTTCACGTAAAAATATAACATAAGTAGTGTCGTCTAATTGTAAATCTCATAATAGTTTTTTAAATATTTCATATTTTATTCCAACATAAATTGTGAATCATGAAATATAAAATATACCGCGCGCGTATAGATAGAATTTCGTTGAGCATTAATGCAGAAGAAATTTGTCAATTTTTAATATTTATCAAGCTAGACTGAAACTTGAAATTCGATAGTTCCAAGTTTTAACTTCACTTTATTTTTTTTTCGTCAAAAGAAGAATCTTAGGTTAAAAATCTTGAATATTTCCACATAGCTATCTCTTGTATACCTTTAACTCGATTGCTTTCCTTCGTGGTAAAAGGTACTCCCAAAAATGGTTGCGTTATACTTATTTTTTCCAAATCTACACCTTTTTTAATCATGGCATCCACTGCTTTCGCTTCTTCAATTGCATCTGAGTATCTAGATTCTACGATTGCATTTATCAAACCGTTTACTTCCTTGCATCTTTCAATGTAAGCTGTTACAATCTCTTCCGATGTAACTTTTTGTGTTCTAAAACAAAGTATGTATAAACGTATTTTTTTACAGTACTTAAATTTAATTCTGGACAAAGCGGTGTTTAAACAAAAAAATGTCATTAAAGATTATGAAACTTGAATAGTTATCAACTCTAGATAAATTTTTAATAAATATAACTATCAAGTAAATATGTATATTCAAAGATAAGATAACTGACGAGATAGACATGTTTGATTGTCGATATAAATATCCAAATAATTAATTTATAATGTAGTATAAAATTCACAAATTATTATATCTTATAAATGCTTTATATAAATATATTATGTTACTGCATATATTATTACAAAACTGCCATTTTTCACAATTACACATAATAATCAAGTGATGAATGATAATAATATATCTGTAAGAAACATTAAAAAACAATAAGTTATGGAATTAATTATAAGCTAATCATCCAATGATCCATGCAGACTTCCACAAAATCATTGTAACATATCGATCATCACATTGTATACATCATTCATAAATGATGTTTCTTATTTTAGAGAACACTCTATCATTCAAATAAATTACACAATTTTTGTAAGAATCTCCATCATTCAATAATGAGAAGAAAACTATAAAAGAAAACATGTTTGACTCATTGGGAGTTTTTCATAAATTTAGGCATTGTTTATATATACAAATAACGTGACAATTTTAATGTGTTAGTTAACAATATTTTGTCAATAATTTGAAGATGACTAAAGAATTAATAAGTAAGCCTACCTAATCTTTTCTGCTAAAGATACAGCGCTTTCTAGCAGTAGTTTGTCCTCCACTGGTGGCACCTTCTTTGCTTCTTTATCATAGTACATACCAAAAACAAAATCAATGATCTTGTCAAAGATAAAATGTACTTGTACAATTATACATCGCAGGAGATTCCAGCACAACTTTTTGACCAACTGACACGTATCGTGACATTGTGGAGAATCCTGTATATAAATTGCAGTAGGTTAAATTCATAAAAATATTTATATATCACTATCAAAATAGTATATATTATAAAGTTTCTATAAACTCATAGTAAAAAATGTTTAAACACATACAGATTTTGTCAGAAATAGATTATATTTCATATTTGAAACTTATCCAGCAAACATCAATTAACAAACCTCAACATAATAATTTCCTACTTAACAACGTAGCTATTACGTACCATATCATTATATCGTGATTGAACAGGAAATTACAATATTGTTGTGATCTTTGACAATTTTATAATTATGACTAGATAAAGAAAAAGTACAAATCACCTTCTAAAGTCGATTTTCGCAAATAATTATGAGAAATGTAAGACGATTCAAAGGTGGGATGTACGATGAATTTGTAATTATCGCAATTATAATTTTTTAATATCACAGGAAGTCAAGAGACATTCACCTTATTTTTTATAGAAGTGCACATGGTTTCGTGGAATCTGCGGAAAATGAAGAACAGCCAACCAACGTATCCACGAAATCTATTTAAAATTACGTAGAATCAATCAGATACGTTGGACACTCTCAAAAAGCATAATTCAGATTTTTTTTTTTCAAAAATACAGACGTACATGCACGTATGTTCCCTCAAAGCGCAGGGTGTTACACCTTTCTCTTCTTCGTTCTCTTGCAATTAAAAAGACTGGCCTAAATGACACTTTTTGCACGTCATCATGTCGAACAAAACTACTGGAGTTCGTTTAATGCAGTTTAATAATTGCTAGCAATTACTGAATTTCACAGAGCATTAAGGAATTGCTGAGTAAGCTATTTATTTTATATACATACAGACATATACATATATATGTCACATGTACTGTAGATTTGAGCACTGGCAGCAAATATTCTTTGACCTATAAGACATGCTATTGCTGTATTCACCTTTGACTATTTAAGTATCGAGTTAAGTTAAGCCGACGGCACACGGTACGAGTTTTCGTAGTAGATCGCATACGAGTTAGCCACTAAGCACGAGAGTGAGAGAGAGCGAAAGACGCTCGCTTTCTCTCGCTCTCATGCGTAGTGGCTAACTCGTATGCGATCTACTACGAAAAATCGTACCGTGTGCCGTTGGCTTTAGTCACCTTTGACTACATAAGTGCTATTAAACGTCACCATTAATCGGTTTTAATAAGATCGGTATTTATAATTCATTATTCTTAAGGCGGGAACACAGATGTTCACATAAGTGCATAAGCATATGCATAATGAAATTGATTGGTCCATTTCTTTATGCATTTGCTTATAGACCAATCCGTCCGGGTTTTAATTTACATTCATAGAAATGGGCATAAAGGATATTTCGGAACGCAGTCAAAATGCAGCGTCCGTAATTGCAATGACGTCACTAGTGGCAGTTAAATGTATTTTCGAACACATCGTGGTGCGTAGATATGTGTAGGGCTACGTTATCTCTCACCATAGGTTTGTTTTTTTTTTAAGACTGTACTTTTGGAGCTTCCCTTCTTGTTTTCGCTAAATTAAAAACATATGCACTTTTATATTTCGCTTTAATTGGGAAAAAGAAAAACCGTATGTGTATGTATATTGGTTCAGCTTAAAAATTCGTGTATACTTTTCACTGATAAAGAGGTTATATTCGACTACAAATCAGTTTTGGAGGAAGAGAAAAGTTGCGCATAATAATTTTAACATAATTGAAGATGCAGATCGCTTGATATTGGGCCATTCTCTTTCTCTTTGTATCTTTTATCTTCTCGGAATAGTAGTCTAGTATCTG
This sequence comes from Crematogaster levior, assembly GCA_901521435.1. Taxonomy (NCBI): domain Eukaryota; kingdom Metazoa; phylum Arthropoda; class Insecta; order Hymenoptera; family Formicidae; genus Crematogaster; species Crematogaster levior. The sequence continues at coordinate 130,345 of CABEGB010000671.1, read as the reverse complement.
CATGACTTATCAATGATTAATTCAACAAACAATATTTTTCACAGTGTTTCGCACTTTCTTTCGTTCGCTCACTTCCGTTTAAATGCCGCACGATAAGAAGATTACGCGGCGAAGCCGATCACGCGATCGCGAGCGGGAGCGCGAGCGTGATCGAGAGCGACGGGATCGTCGGCGGAGCAGGAGTCGGTCCAAGGATCGTAAGAAGGACAGGAAGCGTTCCAGATCAAGGGAACGATCCCGGGAACGTGATCGGTCGCGCGAGCGCGATCGATCACGAGAGAGGGATCGCGAACGCTCGAGGGAGCGTCGGGATGTCAAGGACAGATCCAAGGATGAGAAAAAGCGCAAGGGTAGTCCGACGAACGCCGAAGATGACTCGAAGAAGGATCTGAAGGCTGATGCCAAGAAAGAAGAAGAGGAAACGGAGCAGAAAGCCAAGTCGGTGTTAAAGAAAGAACCGTTGAGCCTGGAAGAGCTGTTGGCAAAGAAAAAGGCAGAGGAGGAAGCTCGAGCTAAACCGAGGTTTCTCACTAAAGAGGAACGAACAGCTTTGGCATTAGAGAAGCGTCAGCAAGAGGTAGAAGCGATAAGGAGGCAACAGGAGGAAGAGCGCAAGTTGTTATCCCATAGTGATAACATTGGCAAGGAAAGGGAATGGGACGATAGAGATAGGTATCTGAAGAAGATAATTTAATTTGGAAATGTATCGTTGAAAAAATAATAGTATAATGTGATAAGTTTTGATATGATATAATAACTTTTAATATCAAGATAAAATAGCATAGAATTTATTTTTATAGGCCATTTACTAAAATGTTAAAAATATATATTAGTATTATATTTTTATTAGTAGAAGAAGGGAAGCACAACGCTCGCGCGATGAAGATATTAAGGACAAAGATAAAGAGAAGGAAGTGGAGGCTATCAAAGAACGATATCTGGGTCTGGTGAAAAAGAAACGGCGAGTCCGAAGGTTGAACGATAGAAAATTTGTCTTTGATTGGGATACTTCAGAGGACACTTCTGTGGATTATAACAGTATATACAAGGAGAGGCACCAAGTGCAATTTTTCGGTAGAGGCAATCTCGCAGGTATCGATATTAAGGCGCAAAAACGGGATCAGAGCAAGTTTTATGGTGAATTGTTAGAGAAGAGACGCACTGAAGCTGAGAAGGAGCAAGAGAAGTGAGTTTTGTTGCTGAAATTAGTTTTTTTTTTTTTAATTATGGATTATATTTAGTTACTATCTAAACAAATTGCAATTATTTTACTCTACATTTTTTAATTCAAACCTCTCATAGAGTATCTGTACAATAATAGTTAAGATTGAACAGTATCTGCTACAAGTCAAACATTTCTATACAGAGCCATGTCACTTCATTTTGTGTGTGTGATTATATATTATTATTATAATTATTTATACTCATTATCTTAATGTATTCTATTTTACAAATAGTCTTCATAGTCAATTTAAGTAATTCAATGATCTTTATTTATTCGAAATTTCTATACGATAACTTTAAATTTAATTTTTCTCTCTTTTTTAAATAAATATTAATAATCTTTCATAAGAGAGGATTTGATTCCAATAAATACTTTTAATATCAAGTATCAACAGAAATTTTTGGTTAAATTAAAATCAAATTGTGCTGGATCAATACAATCAATTTTATGTTATATTACTTATAGAACTGTTTATCATAATTCATGTATTTTTTTAATTTTAAGAATGAGGCTGAAAAAAGTAAAACGAAAAGAGGAGAAGCAAAAGTGGGATGATCGACATTGGTCTGAAAAGGCCTTGAACGAAATGACTGAACGTGATTGGCGTATCTTCAGAGAAGACTACAATATTACGATAAAAGGTGGTCGCATTCCCGACCCCATCCGTTCTTGGAAGGAGTCCGGCTTCCCAAAAGAGATTTTAGATATCATTGACAAAGTTGGCTACAAAGATCTCACACCCATTCAGCGACAAGCTATTCCTATCGGCTTGCAGAATCGAGATATCATCGGCGTCGCTGAGACTGGCTCGGGAAAAACTCTGGCCTTCTTGATTCCTTTGCTATTGTGGATCACTAGCTTGCCGAAAATCGAGAGGCTTGAAGAAGCTGACCAAGGACCCTACAGTATTATCTTGGCACCTACCCGGTACTGATTGTTTCTCTGGTTCTTGTATTGTTTTGTTTTCATTGGACATAGTTACGCAATATACGCAATATGTATTTATTAAAATTAAAAAATTGTAAATATCTTTAAAATTGCAAATACCATAGTTAATATTTATGTCTAAATTTTATGAGAAACGTCTTGTTTTGTAAGTAAATATTTGCATTGTATTTATATTACAGTGAGTTAGCGCAACAAATAGAGGAAGAGACAAATAAATTCGGTCAACCATTAGGCATTCGAACCGTCGTGGTGGTGGGTGGTCTATCGAGGGAGGAGCAAGGTTTCAGATTGCGAATGGGTTGTGAGGTAATGCTTTGCAATATATTGTTATCATTATCACTATCAGTTTTGTAAAAAATTGTAAACTTGACTAGAACTAAAAGCTTGCAACTCTAAAGTTTAATCTTTCTTTTTAGATCGTTATTGCTACACCTGGTCGATTAATAGACGTTTTAGAAAATCGATATCTCGTGTTGAACCAATGCACTTATATTGTACTGGACGAGGCTGATAGGATGATAGATATGGGTTTTGAGCCAGGTACTTCAAGCATTTATAATAAGTTTGCTAATGTTAAAAAAAAATTGAATTTGTCTATTCGATTTATTAATATTTCTTTCTCTTATATATATATAATACTGGAGCTTGATCAAAACAGTGTAATAAAATGTTATTAAAAAGATAATAATTCTTTTAGACGTTCAGAAAATTCTGGAATATATGCCTGTGACAAATTTGAAACCAGATAATGAGGATGCAGAAAATGAGGAGAAACTTTTGGCTAACTACAATACAAAGAAGAAATATAGACAAGTAGGAATTTTTAAGTTTATTTACGTATAGTTTTTACTCTAAATAATTGCTGTGCAACGTGAATAGAAGCGATTTGCGATCATTGCGAATTAACTCAGTATTTTGAATCTGACGTTCAAGATGGTTGTCTTTCTTTAAAAAAAAAATCATCTTGTCATTTGCATTTTATATTTAATAATAAAAATCAAAGAGATGGGATTCATAATTAAATAATTATAAAATTATAAAATTATTGATAGTTAACAATCATTTTTCACTTCTAGACGGTGATGTTCACCGCTACGATGCCACCAGCTGTGGAACGACTTGCTAGGACTTATCTGAGAAGGCCGGCGGTAGTGTATATCGGCAGTGTTGGTAAGCCGACAGAAAGAACCGAACAGATAGTCCACATAATGGGTGAAGCTGACAAGCGAAAGAAACTTATGGAGATACTCAGTAGAGGTGTCGAGCCGCCTGTCATCATATTCGTCAATCAAAAGAAAGGCGCAGACGTCTTGGCAAGAGGCTTGGAAAAATTAGGGGTACGTAACTTAAATTCGAAATAAATACGATCATTTATGAATTCGCTGCGATTGCGAGATTCATTCAGAACTAAGAGTAGAAACTCCAAAACAAAATCTTCTAAATATTTAACATAGATTTTTATTCCGTTCCGTTTTAGTATAACGCTTGTACTCTACACGGTGGCAAAGGTCAAGAACAGCGAGAATACGCTCTGGCATCTCTTAAGGGCGGAAGTAAGGACATTCTGGTAGCCACTGATGTGGCAGGACGAGGTATTGACATCAAGGATGTATCGATGGTCATTAATTATGACATGGCTAAAACTATTGAGGGTAAGTTATATTTGAGCCGTCTTCTTTAATTAATATTGGGATTTCTGAGACTTTTGACTTTTCCACCAAGAATGAATGGAAGTTTAATCAATTTTAAAAGATTGCTTGTAAAGACTTCTTCAATGAGGGTGAAATTTTTCTTAACTGGCAATTATGAATAGTTTATTTATTTGGATTTTTGTTTATCCATTGTTAGATTATACGCATAGGATTGGTCGAACCGGTCGCGCCGGCAAAGCTGGTCTTGCCATTTCCTTCTGCACAAAGGACGACAGCCATTTGTTTTATGATCTTAAGCAAACAATCCTTGCTAGCCCAATATCTACCTGTCCACCGGAGTTACTCAATCATCCAGATGCTCAACACAAGCCTGGAACGGTGGTTACGAAGAAGCGACGGGAAGAGAAGATCTTTGCTTAATTTTTCTTCGTGGCAAGCACTTGTTTAAGCGGCTCTTGAAATCGGGATGGAGTACCAAAAATCTGGTATTGCCAAGGATATAAAACATTCTGTGCATGTGTGTAGGTTATGAGTAGGGATTGAAGTCTTTATAAAGATTTTATAAAATACAAAAATTGTTTGATCCCAACGAGACACGAATTGAAGGATTCGACTTGTACTTTTTAATAAATTAGTGATAAGTTGGATCCCCAAAAAGGGAACAAGATTACTTTGATGTCAGTGATGTAAATAATTTACAGTGTGTATACAATAAAGTTATTTGAATTATAATGTGATCAATAGTGCGAGAGTCTATAATTATGGAGGTGGCGGAAGTGGAGTTGTATAGTTACTGTAGACTTTGCACTCCTCCTCCCAGTTATCTGGTATTATCGGCTTCAGGATCTCCACAAACTTGTCAAGAGGACATACAACGGTGCATCCAGGTATTGTCATCGGATATGGCTCGTGAGTTGTCGTATTCCTTAGAAACACCTGTAACAAGGATATTTTCGTTGTTCAATAATGCTGATTATTTACTTAATTATTCATTAACATTAAATTATTGAAACTCGAGATATACTACCAGAAGAGTTACAGATCACTAAAACTTTCAATATAAAGTTCACACATTTTTCATTACCATTGTATGAATCATCTGTTTTAAAAATTATCAAAATAGTCATTTAATACTTTCAGTATCCTACTCTCCCGATTTTAAATAATATCCGAAGTGTTTAAATAATCGTGATTGCTTGTAGAAAATTAATACTTGCCTGAACGTTCCATTTGTCCTCATCCTCGTGCAGTTCTATCATCGTCATAATGTTATAATAAGGCATTTGATTGAACCAAATACGCATTGTGTCCAGCAGGGTGACGATAGTGCTATCGTGACCGATATACATAAACATTTTTCTCCTCTGAGGCTGTTGAATACCTTTTTGTTTGGCTAGCATTTCGTTGATGATTTTCTTCATCATGGGACCACCCTTCAGTCTACGGAATTCATCATTGTATGTGTTGAGTTGCAGCTCGAACAAGGTCAAAGGTATTAGTTTATCGGGATAGTAATCCTTTGTCCACTCTGGCAAGACTAAACCCATTTGATCCTATAACGATGATTCGGGCAGTTAAAAATTGAATTTTTTGATCGAAGAACTGGGTACTAATACACTGCGTTAGTCATTTTATAGAGGATGAGTTGGCACATTAATTATTTTAAAAAAACATTGAGTGGATTACCTCAGCTGATAATGTGGCGAACAGCGAGCTAACATCGTCGACAGTTGTGATCGGCATGCCTGTAAAATTCGAGAGTTCTGCGAATAATTGTTTATTGTCCTCGTGCACCTTCCGAACTTCCGGCAAGTCATTCGCTGATGAGCGCAGTTGTGTGTACCTCGGACACGTGTTCCACACTAACATAAGCTGGAAGATTTATGTACTTTAACAATAATTCCAACAAGAGTAGAGACTCACGATCCATTGTGTCAACATATTATGATATCACAGAAGCGATCATCACACGATTTACACATTCCATTAAAAATATTTTAAAAAGTAAAATCAATTTGTTTGATGAAATGATTTACAGAAGTATTTTACCGTGTCGTCTTGACGTTCTTGGTAGAACAGTGTGACTGGTTGCCAAGGTAGATTAGGTTTGAACGACTGCTTCTCGTTAGGTTTCCACAAAGCAGCAGCCTCCACCATGCCCGACATTTTCGTACGATCCACAGCAGTAGACTGCAGGTAGAATATGTCTGGCTCATACATTGAGCCTAAAAAGCTATCATAACGCTTCCGCAGGAACAATCCTTGATCGTACTGGTTCTTCCTTCCTTCCTAAAATTAATCAATTACAGTTAGTACAAGTCTAATTTGTAAGACAATTTAATTTTGAAAAGCAGAGTATTTACATTTGTTAGCTGACCCCAACCATATGGTTCCATACTATCATTGACATGGGGATCATTTGGATAGGTATCCACAGGTGCTCTCTCTCCATGTCTTATTACCTAAAAAAAAACAGAATGATCTCATGTCACATGATCATGGGATCACATACCTTTGATAGAAATATTTTACTGAAAATATAATGAATTTTTTTATTGAAATGTATTTGACAATCTCTGTCAATTGACTTCATTTCATTATCATTTTATTAATGTTCACGAAAAACATTTCATCAATATTTTAATTTCATTAAAAAATTTTTCATTAAAAAATAGCATAGTTTATAGTTGCATTTAATAAATTTTATAGTATCTAATATTTCATTTAATAAGTTTTTAAATTACTTTTTAACAATACTTTAGTTTTCGTTATATTTCACAGCAATTGAATTTTATTAGAAAAATTATGATTCATCTTGAGATTCAGTAATTTTTCAATAACTTTCATTTCACTTGCATCGATTTCAGTACTTTCAGCAAAATACTTCCACCAGTGACGACATTAATTTTGTTCTTTAAAGCAAGTCAATGATAATGATCAATTTAGTCATCCCCACACAAAGAGTATTCAATAACTTTCGATTTTGAAAGTGTTTGATCACATTATATGCGATAAACTATAATGATTATGAAAAGGAATATTTGACTGCAAACTGGCCATGTGATCATGATCTTATAGTATATGAATAGTCCGTCGATGATTATATTTCTATAGTCTGTAATGATTATATTTAATAAAATATAATTTAATTATTTTATTTATTTAATTAATTAATAAAATTCAATAAAATGAGAAATACAAGATATACTAATAGATAACAGATTTCACTTGATTGTGAAGTGATTTAAAAATATCTAGTTACCATTTTTTTCTAAATAAAAGTGAAGCGAGGATACATACAGAGAATTGTTATCCTTTGATAACGTTAATCCCAGCGCAAATACAATTTATCTGCTCATCCGACTTTTATGAAAGAAGTCGTTGAAGAGAATGACTATGAAGCGGCATGAATTGATGAGACGTGATAAGATGCTTGAATCTCGTTTAAATCTCTTTTCTTTGCCTGCCAAAAATACATAAATTTCATTTAATATCGACTAATCGAAAGAAGAAAGTTATGAAAAAATTTATAAAAATAATTGGACTAAATAAGAAAGTGAAACCTTATCGCAAATTATTAGAATAGCTGGACATAATTTAGTTTTTGATGTATGAGAATATTGCTTGTATTAAGAAGAAAATTTCAACGCCTCTAACGGTCAGGCCTGGATCTTTGATGGCCAATCAATAATCTGCGCAAAGGCAGTACATATTTAAATATTGCTTGTATTAATGTAAAATGTAAAATATATCCTAATGATCGAGATAAAAATTATATTAATTACGCATAATGATAATTTTATTAAGTGATGAATTAAGTAAAAATCTCGAAAACGGAATCAAATTCTAAGAAGAAATGACTGAAATATATGTTTTATAAATAAAATTATTCATTTTTTAAATTTGTTATTTTGATATTTGTTCATTAATACCTAATCATTCTTACTTATTATTCTTATTAATATCTTCTCATCTCTATCTTTGTATAATTTCATCATTCAACAAATATCTAAATTCTATTATCAATAATATTCGTAAGTTTTCTTCAAAACAATATTCCAAACAAAAAACAAACAAAACCGGATGACAGTGCTACTGATATATAATTATATTTTTTAAAAACCGACACTGAAGATGACTTTATTTCAAGTCAAAACGTTTGTTATTGTATAATTTCATGTCTACTGAATTGTTTACTGAATAATAAAGAGTAATATAAAATTATATGATGTTCTAGAATTAACGGCTTGTTTATATGGAATTGAATCTTTTTAACATTTTTTTTTTTTAAATGTAAAGAAATGAACTTGAGGAAGCATAAAAGTTGCTATAATATTAATAACACTTGTTTTATGTAATAGATATGCATATATACCACTATGACTAATCGCAAAGTGTTCTTCTTAGTTTTATACGCGGTATTCTCTTCCGTGTCTGTAACTTTGGAGGACAAAGGTAGTCCTAAAATAAAAAAAAACAGTTGTATTATAAATATTTTATTATTTTATATATATGTATATATAGGATATGTATCTTATTTTAAATAATCCAGTAGAATATTTTGAAAACTGAGCCCAACCGAAAAGAAAATAAAGCTTCTTCAGTATTTCTAAGTTTTCGAAAATAAAATAATAAATCTTAGATTACTTCAGAATTCACGTATTAAAGAATTTTTTTTAAATATAAACTTTTTGAACTTTTCTAAAGCATTTCTGAAAAGTGTTTCAATTCAATAATAAAAATTATATAAAGAATTCTTATATATAGAAAATTTTTTTAAATCATAGAATTGTCTGAAAAATCTCGTGAGAAAGATGAGAAAGAGGGACGCTCATGTTAAATTTCTCTTATTGCTTAATAGTAGACTATTGACAAAATTTTATAGGATCTTTTTAAAAAAAAAATTGTTTTATGTGAGATAAACTCGAAGGAGACAGAAAGGAATAGAGAAAGAAAGAAATTTACCTAATAATTTACCTAACGTCAGCGTGAGTAATGCGAAAAGAGGAAGAGCTGTCGCCGAGGGGATCATGCCGAATTAATCGCGGACCAGAAGGGCTGAGTGGTCCACAAATAAACCTGCAAGAGAGACCGTAAAGCACATGCGGACGTGTATAAGTGCACTGAGAGGGACTTGTGACACGTGCGCGTAGATAAAGTCAGGCATCCCCTCTCTGCAGAAAAGCAATTCGCTTGTATTCTGTTGACAATCAATTGTCAAACGTTTTATTACTAAACTACCGAATCAACGAAACCACAAATACTTCTTTTTTTCCTTTTCTCCTATGAATATTCCGATTGTTTTATAAATTTTTTCTTTTCTCCTATAAATACTCCGATTGTTTTATAAATTTTTTGTCATTGTCTTATATTGCGTAAGCGAAAAGTCATGTAATGGTATATACGTGCGCAAGTATTACGTGTATGCAAGTATCATGATAGAACATTTGTAGAAATAAGAATTATTACAAAGTATAGATTATAATGTTTTCGAATAAAGTTTTTAATTTCTCAGAGAGAGAGGGCTAAACTTTGAATAGATATTTAACAATTTGTAGTTGTACGTCTATTGAAAATTCATGATTTATATGTGTGAAATTCTCCCAACGTTAACAAAATATTACTAACTAAACTCTAACTACTAACTAAATATTATAAATATTATAAATACTATATAATTAATAAAATAAATATTATAAAATTATAAAAATTATATTAATAATTTTGTTTTACATTATATTATCCCTAATATATATTATTCCTAATATATAATTTCATATATTATTGTAACGAACGATCATTTTCTTTGCCAGTAGAAGAAAACTCAAATGAAAGGCGATTAGTTAACATCAAACTTCATATATTATATAATATTATTCATATAATATATAATATTATTCCTACTATATAATTTCTTTATTCCTTATTACTTATTCTCAATTAATCCTTCGATTTATTTCAGTTGTTAATTTCAGTTACGATCATGCACATACAAAACAGTTTCTATGTATTTTCGTTCTAATTAATACGAAATCAAATAAGCGTAATCATGTATAACATAATGCGACAGCATGAGCGACATATGAGCAAAGGTTTTAAATAAATTCTTGCAACGTAAAGAAAATATTATCTTCTTAAGTTTATCGCGAGGCAATAAGTTGAAAAAAAATCACGATGGTACGAGATTTAAGAATATTAGCTTTTCTTGAGATAATTAACTAATATGTCAATTAATTTGATAAAGGATTATACAAATTACGACATAATTTATAAATTTTTAACTATATAATATAACACATAATGTAAAAATATATTTTTATTATATTATATTATATATTTTGTTATATTATGTTATTATATTATGTTATCTATATATTATCTAGGATTTATAAATTATATATGATATAAAATTGGAAAATTATATATGTAAATATACATATTTTATATCTTTTTTAAATTATTCTCAAGAAAATCAGTATGTGTATCCATCTGGAATTAATATTAACAAACATTGAAAATTTGTTCACAATCATCTCGAAAGAATTTGTATTGAGTTTATTATGCTCTATGTATCATGACAAAGATAAGAGTTGTAAAAAGCGAGACATTTTTTGCCAAGAATGGGAATTTTTATGTAATGTGTGTTAACGTCCTTGTGGGATAACTTGACTGATTGTAATTTAAAAAACATTGTAATTTTCTTTGAATGAGCCGACAACGCAATTCTTATCATAATTTCGCTACGCGTAATTGTTAGAACAGAAAAGAAAATTCAAAGCTAGTATGTAAAATAATTTTTCTTTTTTATTTTTTATGACGATTTTTTCTTCTTTCGAAGTTATCACCTTTTTTACCTTTTTCCACTGATTTTTCTATCGTTTTTTTACTTGATTTTTATATCAATTTTTTCTGCGTGCTATAATTATAATAGATAATTAAGTCTTGTTAAAATGGAATTAATTAAAGTCAATAATTCTTGAATTATTATCCTCGAGGGGACTAAATCGTCGCTACGATTTTCCATGCATCAAATCTGTTTATGAAAATGCATGCTCATTTGCATTTCAATGAATTTCAAGAACTCAAAACTGCTTAAGTAATCGATAACCGTTAATCACGATAATTAGAAGATTTATCTAAGAATTTATTAATGATCATCGCCGGGACACGTAGAAGAGCTGGCAAGGTATAATACGTCGTCTCGTTAAATGACGCTTATTCAGATAGCTTAACGATTTCACGCACGAACGTCGTGTAGGCTGATAGGAGGAAAATGTTGGACGAGCGATATCGCGAAATGACGGGATAACGCGGACGCGTGGTTCAGTATTATCCGTTTAATTGTTTCAGCTGGGACACGTTTGACAAAGTGCTCGACGGATCCTCACGAGATATCGATGGATGACGAACAGTCAACAGGTTGCACCACTTGATATTTACTCGACTCGATGAACGGAACTCATCGCTCTCTCGCTTTTTTCACCGACACACTAACATACCCACCCTGCAAACACCAACTTACAGTACATCATTATTTCCCACTCGACAAATAAATGTAATATAACACATGTTGTACGTAACAGTTACATTGTTGAGTGGGAAATTATTATATTGATGTAATGTTACTGCTAGTTGGTGTTTGCTGAGCGACGGGTGCGAATCGCTTGACCTCGCTGCCCATACAGCACAGAATATTCCAGCAACATTGTAATAACATTTGCAATGTTATTCTGTACTGTATGGGTAAGATCTTCGCTACAATAGCTCGATACAAACATATAGAATGTGTTATAATTTCTAGCATATCGTATAGTGTTCAAATATCCTGAACGTTCAAAGTAGCAAATATGTACAGAGCTATCCTTTCGATGCTGAAATTGACAATGCGCTAAGATTCAATCGTCATTGCAAGACTGGAGAATCTCGTACTATTTTGAAAATTACTCTTCGATTGGAAGAGTAATTTTATCTTTTATCTTCTAGTATTTTTATGTCATTCTTTTTATCGCTGGTGATCGCGCGAGCGGAGATCCACGTCGGCCGTGGAGGTTTTTGGATCCATCGTGAACAGATCATCGGTTGTTCTTTCGATGAATTGCCAGGACGACCGAGATGCTCGCTTGTCAGCGCAACGTCAATCCGCCTGTTCTGCGAATTTTCACTTGAAGGGAAGCTTATACGCGAGCGAATAGCCACGGCGCTGAGACTCTAACCATCGGTCCTGGTGAATTCGAAATCGCTTCAACCGTGGATCACGCAAGCGAGGCCGGCCAGGCGGCGGTCACCAAGTACCGGAAGTCCCGGCGCAAGAAGTCGAAGAACGCTGCCGCCGCCGCCGCCGGTGATTTTAAAGTGCGTTTCTTCCATTTTCCGTTTGTTCCTCCTTTTGCGTTTCTTGCCACTTGTAAATTTCACTCGCAATTCGTTGTATTACTATCTTCTTCTTCAATCTTTAACAATCTGACTCTCCGAAAACCTAAGATTCCTCGACTGTTAAATCGGAGGAGAGAGAAGAGCTCGGATTATTTATTAGACGATTAGAAATTTGAATTTTACAATAACGACAAAAAATTCCGAGGCTCCAAGAATTCCAAAATTTAATCTTTTCTCGACTCTAACATCGAAATTTTTCTGAGATTTTTTTTTGAGAGCGAACGTCCTGCCATTTTCCATTCAAGTAAAATTAAATAAAAAGCATCGATTGCGTATGTCTTTTGAGGCGAAGGAAATGACGAATACCTGCACCGAGTTCCGGAAGGAGATACATAAATCCTTCGTTCTGCCGGCGATGCCATCATATTCTCTAACAACGATACAGAACCAAACAAACTCGACGACGGCTATGCGACCTCGATCTCTTTATACTGCGCACAATTATTATCCTCAATCCGAAGATCCCAGTTTTCAAGTACAGCCAATCCTTCAACTTCATCCTTCATCTCTAATCTCTTATCTTTACCGTAGACATAGGATGCGTGTGGTTTTACAATGAGACTTCTCTCGCCAGTAGTAGTCAACATCGAGATAGAAACAAAGTTCTTTCAGTGTTTCTTCAATTTCTTTCAAAAATTTAGATTGTATCACCTTTGAAAAGATAACTGAGGATTAGTCGAAGTAAAATTAAAACGCAAACATATATCTCCTTAAAAAAAAAGAAGTACTGTTGAAGTTTTTTGCAAAAATCTGTTTCATGTGTTCTACGATCACTCGTCGCAAGATTATTTAGAATTCGACCAACACACAATTTCTACTGTTAACAGTTGTGTGCTAAGATAAGATAAGACGGTTAAAAAAAAAGCAAAAGAAGACTCTTTGCAAAACTTCTGATATATCGAAAGCACGCTTCTGCTTATGCCGTTATGGGAATCTTAAAATATAATATAATGTATAGAAATTTGTTATCGTGACCTCGTGTCCTCGATGATTAAGCTTCTTCCGGGCGACCTTGCAGCGATACAGCGAGTTGTCCAAGTACTTCGAGCCTCCGGCCGAACAATGGAACGGTCTGGGCGGAGCGTGCTCGGGATCGGCGGCGATCTGGCGGCAGGCCAGGAAGTCGATCGGCGGACCTTATTACGCGGCCGAAGAAGCCTCCATGTACGCGGAGAACTGGCGAGAACACGATACTGATATCGGCGTCGGCGGCGCCGTCGCCACCCCTCATGGTACCATATCGTTGAGGCTGCACAACAGGATACGCGTGGACATGACCATCGACCGCGCCGTCAGGGTCATCAACTTCAAGGTGGCTCTCTACAAAAATGTTTTTCATATTTATATATTTATAATATAAATTAAAATTAATTGATATATGGCTCCTCAATATAAATATATAAGTAAACACATATTTATATTCGCGATACTATTACCAACGACAAAATAAAATATTTAAATAGAAATATATTAGATATAAAATATTTAATAAGAAAAAACATTTATGCCCATTTCCACCAATGGAGATTAACTCTAATCTCGGTTTAACTTACGTTTTATCTTCTTCTAATTCTAAAAATTAGAGATTATATTTAATCTATTGGCGGAAATGGACATTAAATATCTAAACATTTACACTACAATTAGACGCAATTATTTACGCTACAATTATTTACGCTACGAATAAGAAGGAATGATAAATTTTAATTGAGGAATTAACATTGAAGACCTCTCTCTTAGTAATATAGAGCTAGATAAAATGTTGAGATTCGTAAAATAAAAGATCCAATCAAATCCAGTCTCGCTTCCGATCGTTGTAGAACAACATTGTCCTGTCGCTGAGCGGTTCCGGAGCAGCTGCCGCCTTGCTGCATCCTAACGGCAGGATATATCAGTACGGTTCCCGGGTGGAGATCGTCGCTCACGACATGCACGGCAATAACAAGTTGGTCCAAGTTTTATCGCTAGTTAAGCAATCGCCGAGTAAATAATCCTTGATTAATTAATCCTCGGCTTGTACTTGTCAGATACGCAAAGATGTGGTACAAGGGGGTCAGTTTCACATCGGAGCAATGCGCGCTTGTCTACCTCGTAGACACGGCTGGGACCAGGACCACGACGGATTCTTTCTCAGACATGAGCCAGGTAGAATGAGCCGAATATATTTTGATTTCTGGATCTTTGGATTTAAGTTCATTTTCTTTCATGTCATTCTTTTCTCTGATATTTTAAGTATTGGATTATTAATAATGTCAGAGTATTCCAGACTCCCGATGGCCTTGTCAGATATCAAATATAAAGTTTAACTCACGAATCTAAATCGGAAATTTAAGAATAACAAATTAGGAAGAGATTTCGCTCTAGTTTCTTAGTTTCTTCTTACATTCTCGATTTCATGGACCTCGTTATATAAATGAACATTTCTCAAAGATCTTAAATCGACAAACTAGCCGTTGAGTCAAATATATTAAATTATCTTGAGTAATTATGCAAGATTATGAAAAAGATTATGAAAGAAAAAACCATAATTGGTGACAAATGTAGGAAATTTTTTGCAATCCTTTACGAATAACTTGTAGGACTTTTCGTTGAGTGTCTTTTATTCGGGTTCTCGCCATGGACCGGCGTGTCTTCAAGAAGCCGCGGCACATCTCAGTACGGCTCAATACTGGCAAACCGACGAGGGTGTTGAAAATTGGATTATTAACAACGTCAGAGTATCCCAGACTCCCGATGGCCTTGTCAGGTATCATATACAATCAAATAAAGCTTAACTCACGAATCTAAATCGGAAATTTAAGGATAAAAAATCAGGAAGAAATTTTGCTAACGAAAAATAAATCCTGTCATTGTATAATTGAGAACAGAAGAACTATATTATATTTCTCACTTAATGAAAAATAACTTATTTCTATTTTATATCTGTTTTATATCATAAAGATTATCTATGTGAATTTGTAGACTCTCCCGATACCAATTCAATTTGAATTTTAGATCAATGTAGTTGAAACGAATTATCTCGAAACAAGATAAAATAATTGAGAATACGTGTGTAAAACTGGATAAGATATTGTTTTTCTAAATTGAACAGATTATGCAAAGAGCAATTTTTTGTTATATCTTAATATTTTCTTAAATTATTTTTAATATTTATTTATTTCTTAAATCTATTCCTCCTTTTCTCTTTTGTATAACAGGATTGCACGAAATAGCAATAAGTATCAACTACGTACATCACCCAGTAATGGTACGGCTTCATTGACGACGCCCTTTCTGCACTGTACCGCGTCCTTGGGACAAACGTCCCATTTGTTTGTACGTCGTGGCGAGCGTCGCATGCATTACGACGGCACCAGCTTCATTGTGAGAAATGCGGGTCACAGCGCCGGCTTCGATGATAACAACCAATTGAAGGTCTATTAAGAGCTCCGCGAAATGTTTTCTCGCTTAGGGTTTACCTGCGAGAGAACATCGATGAAATGATCAGCTTCGATTGTCAAATGAATCCGAATACGACCTAGTGCGTCGTGACGCTCCAATTTCAAGCGTATAATGAAAGTTAGACGAGATTATCTTTTGTCGAGGTCTTAAACGAGAGTGAAGTAGACCATTGAACATTTAATTACGCTTACGCTTCTACGTTCAGAGATTTACTCTCAAATCATTTTACTAGAGTTTAGTAATTTAATTGTCTTGTCTATCCGATATGCTGGTTCAACCTAGCAAAACGTTCAAACAAACACTTTATTATGCAAAATTAATATTTAATTATTATAACTGTCGTGATGTATGTTTTATACAATAAAACATATCTCAAGAATAAAAAAAAATATATATTTATTTTCTAGTACATATATGTATTAATACTAACACATTCATACTAACATTTATACATAAATAATCTTTAATAAATAATCTTTGATCTGTCTTACATCTTGGACAGAAAAGGTGTTATGAAGTTATCGTGAGATTTTATTAAGCCTATAAGATCACAATTCCAAGCAGAATTTCACTCTTTGGGATTCCACAGTGCAAATTTTACTTAAGTAGTTGGACCATGGACTAAAGAGGAGTATAATTTTTGAATCTTCCATCTACACTTTTCTCTCTCGCATCGATACTTGAATCGATTCTTGCATTATAATTTTCTATAACTTTTTATAAAAGAACGCTGAATATTCTTCATATCTCTCCTAGATCTCTCTCTTCTCCCTCTAAGAAATCCTCTTCCAACTCCTCTTCGGATTGTAGCCCTTTTTCAAATGCTCGACCTATCTTGGACAGGACCTGATTCTTGCGAACTCGGATACTGCAGAAGACTCATCATTATAACCAATACTTTAACTTTTAACAGACGCTAATTTAACTTCAAATCGTGGAATGTGAATAAGATCTTTATGTGTATGATAAAAATCTTGAAATACCTCTTTGAGAACCTCTTTGAAATAAAATTAAATAAAAAAGCTTCACTTATACATTACATATTTCAAATCGTTAAGTATAAAGCAAGGTTTTTTCAGTAATTCGAAAAAGAATTAAGAGTAGTATTGTCAATAAATATAAGAATATAATAAAAAGAATAATTTTTACATTTAACAAAAGTCATATTATATACAATTAAAGTTATTCTAAAAATTCTAATTTCTTTAAAGACATTTTCTTCAAAAACTTTATGTAATTTGTGTAAAAAAATTTAATCTTTTTATTTTTCTTTCATTTTTATTTTATAATCCTGATCTTTTTATGGAATAATCATAATCGTCTTTGTGATTTTGTATCACTTATCGATATTTTGTATTATATTACTTACATATTCTGTAAGTAATATAATATAATTAAGAAGTTACTTACCGCTTTTGACCTTTTTGGACAATTTCACTCGATGCTGATACTGATGCTGATGTCGATGTTGACGGCCTTCCACAGTTGGTGTTTTTCATATTGGACTTAACAAATATTCTACTCTCCGACTGTATCTTGCGAATGCTATCAACAATATTATCTGCTATGCCAGCATCATAAAGTTGTAGAGTATCTCCCTCCGTATCGTACAAAGTGCGTTTCTTTTCCTCGTAGACCTTGCTTAGTTTGCTAATAGTCGATAGCAGTTTTTCTGGTGCTGCTAATTCTTTGATTCCTGGCATCAAATTAACATCTAGTTTAGGCTGTTCTTGCTTCTGATAGAAGTTCTTCTCGATACCATACTGTGAGTAAAAACATACTCTTATATTAATCTCTTATATTAGAAATTATTTGTATCTCAATATAAAAAATAATATAGTTAATAACAAACATTGTGTAACAATATTTTGTTATAAAAATTGTTATATAAAAATACATTTAAAAACATGGAAGTATATAACAATTTTAAGCAAAACATGAGAAATCGTTTATAATATTGTTTAAATCTTTTTTTCGTAAAACAGGTTACGATATTAAAATTGCGCAAATTAAAATAAAATTTATAAATACTATATAATTCATTCCTTACTATTCTTTAATATTAAAGATAGGTATCTAATAAAATGTAATATGGTAATATGATCATAAAATTTAATTTTAAAAAATATGTAATACTCCGAATATTTTTATAAAAAATTCTTGAACATGTGAACGATCAGATGTAGTTCAATGAAGTAAAAGGCATAATTAAAGAAAATAAATAATAATATAAAACAAAAAAATTAAAATAAAGATATTTAACGCAAAAAGAAGAAGAGATTTAATATATACATTTTATTACCTCTTACCTCTCTGTCGCTAATGCAATGAATAAATGCACGATCGACAATTAGCTTGCATAAGATGTAATTAGCGTCAAGATATTCCTCTTGTTTAATTTGACTGTGCAGTTCCATCAAGCATTTCCAATCTGACAAGGTCATCCTGATCTTCAAATGTTTTATTGGCATTTTATAATATACTCCATATGTAAGATACAGAGCCCCGATACGTTCCTTTAAACTAGATGCATTTACCAGAAACTGTTTTGTTACGCAAAGAGCGTCTTCGCAGAATACTGTTAAAGCGGTTTCGGAAGGATGATAACTGCAAATTTTCTTTATTAACTTTCTTTATTAACTTTAATTGACTTTCTGACAAACTTAAATCTTAAGAAAAGTGTTTAGGACAAATTTAATAATATTTAGAAATAAAATACTTTTTTAAATAAAGGACCAAAGTACATACACAAAAACCAAGCAAAACTGCATTTCTTTCCAGATCTCACAGAAGTTCTGAAAGTGAGTATTGTAAGACAGCTCGAAGCGCGTTATCAGTGTCTGGCAATCGGTGCGAAAAGCCTCCATCAGGCACCTCCCTGTTAAGGAGACAAACAATGAACTGTGTAATATAATCTCGTTACTTATAAATTTTGCAGTTCACAAAAAAAGATTCCTACAACTTTATATTTATTGTATGTATCACTTTTATTTATTTTATGTATCATGTCCTCCGTACATATTTGTATATGATATGTGTATTTACATCTTTTTTATATTCTTAAAATCGATAGAAAAAGTGCCCAGTAAACACCAACTAACAATAATATCAATATTGTAATTTCCCTACATAATGTAACTGTGACATAACACACGTGTTATACTGCATTTATATTGTTGAGTGAGAAATTGCAACATTGACATTATTGGTACGTTGATGTTACTGTTAGTTTATGTGTGTGTCATATAATTTATTATATTTAATATACATAATGTTAATTATACTTAACTACTTACGTTGCGAATCGTAATACTGCATGTTTCTATACGCTCCGTTCTGCATTATAAAGACTAAACTGGAAAGAAATCATAAGCTATTTAGAAATTACAGAAAATACAAAAATATGAAGTAGATTTGATGGTTTGAATTTTCCAAATAAAATTTTTCAAATTTCTGAGGAAACTACTTTTAAAAAACGCATCGGCAGTCGAGCGAAACAATAGGGGGACATATAGTACACATCGTCTCTGAAATAAAACATCGAATTGATCAGCGTATGTGTAATATTTTAATTGGACAAAATAATAGAGATATACTCATAACTTTTCTATTTAAACTCTAATAATTATATAAGTATGCAAATTTTTTACTCGCTTTTCTTTAGATAGAAATTTGACACACTTAACTCATTAATTTTCTTATCATTTGTATAAATAAAGAAGGCACTTAAAATTTTTATATTTACATTTTTTACATTTCCATCCAGCAATTTTATTAAATTGACAGAAATTTTGAATGTTCACTATATTGAATGATACACAGCAGTACAAATAATTTAATTTTCGATTCGAATCACTGGCTTGCTTTTGCACCACACAATTCTATTTTATGATATGTACATACAAGGATGGAAACATGGATGAATATAAAAGAAGAAAATCACTTTGTATACATTACTATCCTCTTACTATGAGATTGATTGGAACAATATACACATTGTAAAAACCATAACTACCCATTTTACCTTTCTTGATTTAGCTGAAAGGTAAAAGAAAGGTAAAATGATAATCAAAATATGATAATAATAATTATTATTAATGGAGTTACAGATTTTATTTAATCTATTACTGTTATTTAATTTAGGTATATCACAAAGTTATCTGTGATCACCCTACACGTCTGAGACAAGTGAATATCAATGAGAGTATCACCTACATTGCTTCTGGCTGCTATTTCTATGTGGTGGTTACTGATAGCAGCAAGGTATATACTTGGGGACAGAATGTTCAGAATTGTTTAGATCGTTCTGCACGTACAAAATATTTTGCAGAAGAGTCACGTAAAGTGGTCGAACTTTCAGGCAAAACAATTGATAATTTCTACACAGTATTTCTAAGATCAAAGATTTATATATTCATAGCTTGTTTTCACATTTTTAAGACCGTTCTAAGTACAGGCTTAAGATGTCACAAACCCGTATCAGCATCTGAAGACATTATTTAAGACTTGACATAAGAATACCGGCCTATAAATGCAAACACTGCTGAGTAACATAACCTTGACGTTTTAGTTAAGCCTGCGAAGATAATCGTGTACTTACTCACTAATGAAAGAAAGATCTATATTTGGGATTCATACACAAACGATTTTGAACAATTGAATTTCAACAGATATATTGTAAAACTTATGTCCTTTCTCCTATTATGATCAACAATTTTCACGTTTATATATCAAAATGGCCACTTGTGTTCTCGACTGTCATTGGTCGCTTTCCTTATGGGCTATATCACATAAAATGCATAGCGTCTCCTTGAACACATCCAAAATAGTATAGCGTGTAGTACTTGACTTAAGATTGGGTTGAAATTTGACCAATTAGAGCGAAGTTTACTAAACTCGAAATTAATCTTCTTTATTACGATTGGTCAAATTTCAATTCAATCTAATGCTCATTTCCACCAATGTAGATTAACTCTAATTTCGATTTAACTTAAGCCCATATCAGACTACAAATTAAGATTGAGATTGAATTAAAATTCAACCAATTAGAGCAAAGTTTACTAAACTCGAAACTTTTCTTTATTATAATTAGTTAAATTTGAATTCAATCTCTCAATCTTAATCTGTAGTCTGATATGGGCTTTACGCTTTTCTTTTTCTAAAAATTAGAAAAAGATAAAGGCTGATTTATACAGGCCATAATTGATAATTTATGCCGTAAATTGTAAGAAACCAATTATATTCGATTATTCTTCTCACACTCAATTGTGATTGGTCAATTTTTTACGGCATAAATTACCAGTTACGGCTTGCATAAACCTTAAAGCGTAAATTAAACCGAAATTAGAGTTAATCTACGTTGGTGGAAATAAACATTAATCTGAAACGGGCTGAAGTCAGGGCGCACATACATATCGACACGCTGTTACATGCTCTCTCATTGGTCGGGATTGCGGGCCAATAGACGCGCGGCGCAAGCGGCAGCGCGCAACATTGTCGCATCGCAGGCACGCTCAATAAACGGCGCTAGTGTCTGTCAAGTGTCACAGCCGTTCCCGTCGGCCGAAAGTGTTGTGAGACTCGAATCGGTGATTTAATTAGGAATTACGTACTTCTTTTTTTTAGTAAAATTGTGAAACTTTAAGCAATAATGACCGACAAGAAAGGTAACTATTTGACATAATTGCGCATTACCACTTAGCTGCGTGTAATGTACACTGACAGAGGAAGGGAAATATATACGCACCCACACAGGCATACGTACAGACGCGCGTTCACACACGTACACGACGCATACGATACATACGCACGCGCGCTCGTGCGCATACACACACACATGAACACACATATACGCTCGTTGAGATAAACCTCACCACTTGTCACTTGGCACGACGACCGGTCGTTGCCTGAGGTGACGTCGTCGACGCGACTCCTGGTGCGGATGGCCTGCGACGCGATATAGCGTCGCTTGCCCCTCGCGCGGGCTCCGGGCGCCGGCATGAATCGCTCGAATACCTGGCCCGGGTTGACAGGACAAATCAATACCGCGCATCGCGCTGGGAATACAAAATGGCCTCCGGAGAGTTATTCATTCTCTTTCTTGCCAGAGAGAGGGAGAGAGCGAGAGAAAAAGAGAGAAAATGAAAGGATGACAGAGAAATCTCTCGTATTTACGCCCCAAACTATTTTTTGCAAGTCTCTTCAGATCTTTAAATTGTCGTGATTGTAACTTTTAGCCAATGCTGAAAATTTTTAAATACTAATTTTTGTGTTTTTAAATTTCTGAAATCTTGCACAAGCGTATTCTTGACCCCTCTCGTATTCATGAAATTTGTACATTTGCATTTTTCTCGAATATTCTCGGGCTACTTGGATTTTCAAGTTTGTAAATCTGCGTGTATAAATTCCTAGATGACTGATTCCTTTGTACTAAAATTCTTGGAATTTCAACAGTTTTTTTTTTGCTGTCATTAATTCTCATGTCATTTTGACATTTGTTTCAGATACTTTGCTTCATATTTTTATCTTTTACGTTTTGTATCCGAATTCTTGGACTCTTTGCTTTTTGAATTCCATTTATTTTTAATAAAATATTTTAATGCTTGATGATAAAACATATTAAAATGAGACATAAAATCTCATTAGTCAATTTTTCAGATTATCGAGTTGATTTCTCAACTGAAACCTCAAACTTTTTTTCTTTTGTTTAAGTTAATATATATTTGGCAACATGGACTTTTAACAAATATACATATACACATATACATATGTTCATACATATTTTTGCATATATATAGTACAGACTCAGTACGAACTGCAGTACACGAATATTAATATAATGAGATTGTCAAGCTCCAGTCAAACTATCACATTGTATATGTTTTTTACAAATACGTATGCAACATACCACACATCAAAGATCAAAACATGAGTTTTCCATTATGTATTCGACAAAGATTCCAAGGATACAAATCGTATTGTTTTCGACTCGTTTACATCCGTGATAAATTGGATATCTGTGATAAATTGAAGCTCCGGAAGTCATTCCCTTGTATTACTCAGTCTTCTTACAGATGTAGGCGCCTGGTTACAGAAAGTGAGAATGCACAAACGCCGTGTATGAGGTGTATGATTTTAAAGGACCCATAGAGCTATAAGAGTCAAGAATTTGCCAAATAGTTCCGTTATCGATGATGATCGAACAGACACTGGTGTCGAGGTGACCGTATTCACTTGAGCGTCTGTTCATTTGCTCAAGCCGTTCCAGACACGTTCCGGATACGCTTTCGTTCCTCCCGCATGACGGAATGCGATCTGAGACACCCCCCTGGAATAGCTTCGGCAAAAAGATACTTTCTTTCTCATGTAAGCGCCGTAAGAACGGTATACCTCAACGGTGCGACGTATTTCCATTATCCGAGTCTGGTCTGTCCCCCAAAGCAGGTGCTGCGCTCCTACATAGAGCGTAGTATCGTAAGGATATATACGTAAAGCTTAGCCTGTAAGAGTGGAGAGCTGACATGCGCTCCTTATCATAATGATAATTATTGGTAATGTGAAGATAACGTTATTATACTGCTGCGAGTCTGCTACCGTTTATACTTATGGCGGTGTAGCAGCTGAGCGGAGGGATAGTGCCTACAGTTTGGCTGTCAATATGTTTGCAGCGGACCATTACAAAGACGATTTGATCCCAGT
Organism: Crematogaster levior; assembly: GCA_901521435.1. Taxonomy (NCBI): domain Eukaryota; kingdom Metazoa; phylum Arthropoda; class Insecta; order Hymenoptera; family Formicidae; genus Crematogaster; species Crematogaster levior. Next base: position 106,948 of record CABEGB010000671.1, on the reverse strand, counting down.
CAGTAGGTGGAGCTCCGGAGACCGGCGCAGCCTAAGCCACGTATCTAACCTCACCTTACTCTATATATTACCTTAACTCACTACGTGTTTATATACCAACATATATTACGTATACACACACATAAATATATATATATATATTAAATATAAATATGTATACCACCTTGATTATGTTGAGGCTAACGTAAGGATCCATTGATTACTTCTACCTGTCGTTGGTTATGTCAGTACTCCTTTGTCCTGTAGGAAGACTCGTAAGGACCAAGTGATCTCGCTCCACAAGCATATCTGTGGGAGAAGCTGTTTTATTCTTCTCTGCATCCGAGGTCGCATTTTTTATAAATAATATTTTTAAAAGAATAAACACATCTTGGGGAGCGCAAAATCATTGTATCGAGAAGGTCCGAGCCTTGCGTTTTCAGACTCTCAAAAATTCTTCTCGCAAAATTTCATAGACCTATCTTGTCTCTCAGGATATTGAAATCCTTAGGAATGATCGCTAGTCTTCCGTTAGCCTCAACGTACATAAAGATATAGAATGCACCAGGCGTCTTCCGATTTAACACAGAAAATGCCCCACGCTCGAATCGCGGATCACGTGACTTCCGACGCGGCCACGTCCTGAAGTTTCGCGAGGATAGAGACTCGCGGATTTTTCAAATCTGCCGGGATTCTACAACGACCGATGACAATTGGCGACTATCTTGCCAATGTCCCGTTCCGAAGAAACGCGACGACAAACGAACAAAGTGTAATTTTCTGCACTAAAAATTTGACGAAAAACAATGCGCGCGTAAGATTATGAATCTAGTTCCACTTTTGCGGACGTCACGTGACGCGTTCGCGCCGTTCGGCCGGGCACTTTTGAAAATCGGAGGCGTGGGTCGCTATATATCCAAATCAATATGGCCGTAAGATATTGATATGGGTGTACCAATATTTCGTACTGGAATTTCGTGATACTGGCTGACTGCTTTACTCTATTACTTTTCCTTTTTTTCCTTCATTATTATTCTACGCCCGACGTGTCTGCGCACACTCGCTATTCGTTCCCGTATAATGATATCTTTTCGATATCGCAACGTGGTCCGATAGTAATATTTATTGGCAATTGTATTATCGCGTTAAATAGAATCCTATTGCGACACGATCGTTATTGGATCGAATCAAATTGAAAGAGAGAATTCTGCAGAGAAATTTTTTCCCCGTAGATTTTTTAATTAATTTTAAATCGATCTGTAAATTTTTTGGATTAAGATTTGGATTAAGATTTTTGGATTAAGAACTGAAATTTGACCAATCAAAGCAAGGTGTAACCTGATCTGATTGGTCAAACTTCAATCCAAATCTCAATCTTAATCTCCACGTGGGTTTAATCGGTATTATTGAGTCTGTTCTTTTTATAGCTGCACTGCTTTTAGCTGAACTGGTGCAATAAGTTAGAGTGAAAAAATATATATGTGTCTCATTCTAACTTATTGCACTAGTTCAGCAGTGCAGCTAAAAAGAACAGACCCACTATTAATTCTGGTCTTTTCTTGGTTATTCTGGCGGCGTATTCAAGAGTAATCAGAATTCTTTCGAAATGTTAAAATAATGTGCGACAGATTGCGCGCGCACACGGCGGGCTTTGCGGGTGTACACGAATGCTGTATCTAAGCTCGGCGTAATACTTTTGATGATACTTTTATTCTTTTTAGGAAACTTGCTAGCTCACTTTTAACAAATAGTGCATGCATTGCTTTTGAACCGCGCCACAAGTTTCCCGAGTGTCGTGAACAAAGAGCTTGAACGAGGAACCGAAAGTACGAAAGTTCGAAGAAGAAAACCCGCGCGAGATCGAAATTTGCGTGGAAATTCGTGGTGGCGACTGCATGATCGTAGACACGTGATATAGACGTCAGATATAGATATACATATATCTTGACTTTCTTCTTCGATGATTTATAGCGTAACCTTAGATTGATTCTTCGGTAGCTTGAGCATAGTTTCTTTTAACTTTGAACGTTGTAGCGAGAGAAGCGGTGAATCACGAAACGTAATCTCACAGCCACCGTCGCGCTGCAAGCTCGCGTAGCTGACTTCAAGGGACTCCAAGGTCCGCGCGTAGCTGACTTCAAGGGACAAAAAGAAAGAGAGAAAGAGTGAGAGAAAAAAGAGCAGCTGTGCGACGGGAAAGTTCAAAGTGAAATTGCGTTCCAACCCTTTAGCATCCCTCAGTAGGCCTCCGTGCAAGTATATAAGCTTCGATCTTTCTACGAGTTGTTAATCTCGTATCGCTCGCATGCTCAAAAGAACGTTTTTTCTCTCTTCGACGGTGGGGAAGGCCTGATCGTCCACGTCCTCGAGGGCGGGAGGGAGGTTGGGGGTGGGGGAGAAAAAAAGCAGAAACGAAGGGTAGGACGATTGCGCCGCCCGCCGTCGTTGTTTCTATAATCGTGCATGTTTTTTTTTCCTTTCGATATGCTGTTTCAATCGGTTCTCACGATTTCGCTTTTAGACATTGTTATCCTCATCCACGTTCGATCCCTTCCGGGGATTGGCGAGAGTCGATCCCGGGGGATCGGGCGGGCTGGTGTCATCATTTTTGAATCGTCGTATTGTTGTGTGATCACCGTAGTTACCGTAGATATCTCGGTGTCGCCTTGGGAAATCTCGCTCGCGTTCCGCAGGTGGGTCCCTTTTCCCTTTCCTCCTTCCACACCCCGCCGCGGAAAAATCGTTACAACTTTGCGTCACAATGCATTAATTTTTCGCACGCCGTTTTCCAGGTTGGTCTACAAACCACCGATTTTGAGCGCGACGAGATCTCCTGGCGACGCGATCGCTGCATGCGCATGATCGACAGGATTTGTAATCGTGTACACTGTTAATAGTGAGCTTAAGCGAAATAGCATTCGTTGATACGCTGATCGATACCGGACGAGAGCGTTCTCGCCGACGAGGATCCAGGAGTTATCGGAAGCGAAAGGACGGACTTTGGGGGAGGTTTGCCTCTTGTCGTTCCTCGCATCTGTTTCCTGCGTAGCTCTAAAGAGGTATTCTCACTCTTGTGTCTTTCTTCAACAACTTACTGTTTGAATTGAAGGGATTTTGTTTTTTAGGAAAGAGATATCCCTTACAGATGGAATTACAGATGCTTGGTGTTGTAGATTTTTAATTTTTCGTGGGTTGGAATTCGCACGTCCACGTTTCCCAGCGCGTCTCTGTTACGCTTCCGATGACTCCGCTCGTCTCGAGAACACGTCTCGTTGTCCACGGAAGCATTTCGACGAATCGCCGTCCGGCAAAACAGAAAAACGAACTCTTGAATGTTCTTTGCCGGCCGTTGAATGTGGGCCAATCGAGAGATAATTGAGAAAGAAGAAGAAAGAAAAATGAAAAAGAGTATCTGGCCCTGAATGGTGTCGAACTGCTCATTGGAACCAATCGAAGAAGTGAAAGAGAGAGTGTGCGTGCGTGTGGCAGAGCGAAAGAAAAGAGCGATAGACACTTTTATCATTAAGCCGTACTAGCATTAATATTACAATCGGTTGTGACTGATTCGATGATTGTTTGCACCGTGACACATAGACACTTAAATTGTTATTTCTCAGAGGTTGCACGAATACGCGGATGGGCTAGCATCTATAGAACATGAATTGTGACTTGTGCAGGGTGGTTTGTCTCGAAATTTTTATTCAGATCAACGGAATACAGAGTAAAAAAACCGAGAGTTAACTGATCGTCGAACCTTTTGATCTCGATGATTCATATTTAATAATTTCAATTTAAGAAACGCGAGTATCCCTCAGAAATTATCAGAATTTACGATTCACGATATCTCTTCAGTCCGTAGATTTATTTCTCTGAATCTTTGAATCCTTGAATTTCTGAGGATGTTTGAATTTTCCTCCCTTTGGTTCTTCTTAAATTCTTCCATTTTCAAATTTTTTACTCGTCTCCTTTTTTGTCTTATAATTATAATTACATTTTCTGAATTTTTCATATTTCCAGGTTCTTCGATATTTAGCTGAAGCTCAGCTAATACTAGTGTCTGTAAATATATACCAAAAGTAAAATATCACATTTGCACCACCTGTCACAAATTCTTAAACGAAGTCGCAGTAGAGATTTCGCGAAAAGGCGAAAAGCTGCGTTGGATCGCTCGTCTCCGCCAGTTCGATCAGCCTTTGATCATATCATGAACAATTTGGTATGGGCTGACATTTATGTTAGAGTACAACATGTCTATGCAGCACCAGCGCAATCGCGCGCACGACGTCCGGAGGACAGAAAATCCTCATTTTCGTTTATTCGTTTCTTTAAAGAAATTTTCGATAGTTTTATAATTCGTTATTTAAAATTTTTTTACAAATATCTACTTGAAACGACTCGATTTTCTGGAACAATTTCAATAAGTAACTTTCAAGAACGTTATTTTCATTATTATTTGACAATCCAGAGATGTGTATAGAAAAATTACAGGGAAAATAAAAATTCCTTTGTCATTTAATTTAAATATGTGTATGTAAATTTTTTGCAAATATTTTTAATATGTACATATATATTTTTTCTCTCCCCAAGACGTCGTATCTCAACGTCGTACTGACGCGGAAGCGTTCAGAAGGATAATTGGCCTCCCGATGGCGGCGGTGCGTGGCGCATGGCGCGGTTTAGATAATTAAAAGGATTAGAGAAAGAAATGGGCGGCCGAACGTCTCGCGGCGTCGCGACGCGGCCGGTCGCCAACGTTACTTACTTACTATTACACACGATTTCGAGGAACTTTTAATCATGTTTAACCTTTATCTCTGGATATTTGCAGAAATTTGTGGTTTGCTGAGTCTTGTCACGACTTTTTGAATGTGTGGAGCCCGATATGCATACATAGTCCACCGCTATATATGCATATATAAATATTATTATATATATATACATATATATATACATATAATCATCGTACCACTATACTCATTGTATAAATTACACATTCACCGCCCAAAAAAAAGAAGAGAAAGACAGAAACTCGTCTTCTCGGCTCGACTTGTAAAATCGCATCTCGTCATCGTTGGCGATGACGAGGACGGCGATGACGACGAGAACGATGACACGATGATAATGATAATAATGATGATGTTAAGACGGACTGCCGTCTCCATATCGCGAGTCCTTCGATAACTTGGGCTTGTTTTAACATCACTTTTTGGAGCAACCGTTATCCTTCTTACCTCCTGGCTTTATTTTTAGCTCTGTTTTTTGTCGTTTTTCTGTTTTTTGAACACGGTCGAGCCTCGGGATTTATCGATTTGCATTTAGATTAATCTTTTAACCCGTTACGTCCAAGCTACATTTTTCAGATATTGATAATAAGTCTAATGTGAATAGTAAAGGTACAGTTAAAAGGTAGATTGGAATATAACGGGTTAATCGGCCATTAATGAAATGAAGCGAATGGATGGATTGTTAATGTTTTGGATAATTGTAGGACGCGATCTAACACGAGGATGCCAAACGAGAGCAATGGGAGTTTAAAGACACCAATGGGAATCCATGTCTCAAGTCTGATGCAGCTTTCAAATTTACGAGTTCTAAGCTCCTCTTGTGTTTCTATGGATATATTATGGAGTCAAAAAACGTCTGTTTGTTGCAAGGATCCAAGATGTTAACAATTTATCTTGAAGATTGTATATACTTGGACGAATATTTGTATTGACACCTTACTTACGTGGATCCCTCAGGCTCGACCTCTTAGACGAATGTATTTGGCTTCTACCTTGATTGCGTAACGCTATTTGCTTTGAGATCGGTTTCGTATTAAATCTTAGTTCTAGAAGTAAAGGTTGCTCAATGACGAATCATTGTTCGAGAATAACCGCCTGAATTTTCTGCAGAGATTTGAACTTTGAGTAACGAAAATTCAGAAATTCAAAGAACATTCGAATTTATTAAAATTTTGATGAGTTCTTTATTCGGAGTGATTCATTTATTGAATTATTCTCGAGTGCGATTCGTTTAAATTCCTTGATCGTGGATCCATTTGTATGGATGATCTATTAGTGATCTCGATGGATCCTCGAGTGGGTATGGTCCAAGGTGATCAACCTCTCGAAAAGAAAAAGAGCATTTCCCAACGCATCTGACTGCCAAAAGTTTGAGGAAAATGTCTACTATATGAAATCAAACTTCATTATAATTTAATATATTTTTATTATTTTATTCATTGTTTTTATAGTGAAATAGTAAGTGACATTAAGTGTTTGAAAGTGTTTCTACAAATAATATTTTTTACGCGAAAAGAATTCTACATGAAAAGAGTATTAGATATAGATATTTTCTTCCGCAATCCTTATACATTTAATTACTTTTTTAATTATTTTTTTTTATTTGTCTAGATAATATAGCAACAAGTTTTTATTCTTTTCTAACGGGAAACTTTCGACTCATTTTCTAGAGATTTTTAAGTAGTGCTTTACTGAAATATTTTTATATGTCTCAAACTCTTGGCTGGTAATAATCGATTGTATTATAAATGCATTAAATTTTTCTTTATTTGCTCCGCAAACTCGCTCAGACGACACTACGAAAATTTTCTTCTTTTTAATATCCTTTTGTAGATTTTTGTCTGTATTTATCTAAAGAATTTTTTTCTCATGTTTGGAAACAAATTTCTAAATGCATTAAAAGATTAAAATAATTTGAAGGCGTCAGTTGCGCGTATTGTGGATAAAATAATTTCAATAAATGCAAATCGAATCGATGAGCTCCCTTCGGGATGAGAGGAGTGGTTGGTCACCTTGTAAATGTTTTTTTTATAAAGAAGCCCGTCTGCGCCCCGGCAGTTTACGCCGGGCGGAATAAAGCTCAAGAAAGGCCCCGGGCGCGACAGGCGGGCGTGATATTTCTTCGGTTATTTCTTTTCACCATTATTTAGTGACTAACATTGTTTGAGCTTTGAATAGTATCTTGATCAAAACGGTGTATGTCATGTGTAAGATATACTTGGGTGTGGGAGTACCACTCTGGGGATCGGCAGCGCGTTTGGACCATCTCTCTCCGATGTGGCGGGATTATCTTCGGACATTATTCCTCCTCGAGGCTATTGACTCTGAAAGAAGTATTTCAAATTAACGACATCGAAGTGGTGCTAAAATTATTTTACATTAATTAGATAATTATAATTACACGTATTTATGCTATACTAGCTTGAATTGAAAGGTGGTTTCCAAATTGTCTGCAACCAGCTTCCTGAATCGAAACGAATCTCAAAACTCGAGGTGGTTTTCTTGTTATACTTTTTTAAATTATTACCTGTTATCAAAAATAATGTCGTTTAGTTAAACATATATCTTGATTAATGTCTAAAGGCTAAATTGTTAAATTGATTTCAGCCTTTAGCGATTTGTCCTAGTATGGATCCTGCCTGATCGAAAAATATCAAATACCGATGGGACGTGAATGAAAGCTGAAAATACTCTGAGATCGCTTCGAGCAGCAGATAGACTGGAGATAAAAAATAATGTTAAAAATTCGAATTTGTTTGGACCACTTCGAGTCGCTTCAAATTGAGTCGTTGATTGAATAGAGACATATCTGAGAATCGGATCGGCCCGGTACCGGTCCGCAACGGAGAGGAGGATCCAATCGCGCCCCCGATCTCGACGACGCGCTCTACGCGTGCTCGACGCGGACGGGGTTTACGATCTGCCAAGATCACGCGCGGATTCCATTCTTCGGTGCCGCGTCGGGACGCGGACGGGGTGCGCCGGCACTCGTCCTTTCTGGCAGTGTGGTACCACGTACCATGTTGGCTTAGATCGAACACACACACACACGCCATTCGCGACCTGCGAATTCAGGTGGAGCTTGCATTACGCATTGCCTTATGTTACAGCGTATCCGGTGGCACCGCATCCACCAACCGGCTTTGTCCCCGCGCCGACGCAACCCCCGACCTACGGTGGTAAGAAAAAAAAATAAAAATCTTTGTCACTTCTCTTTAAGTCTCGCGACTGAGCGAGAATCGTTCGCCCGCGAGTATCTTACCAGCAAATGCCAATTAATATAACATCAATGTTATGATTTCCCACTCAACAATATAAATGCAGTATAACGCGTGTGTTATGTTACAGTTACAATGTTGAGGAAATTAACATTGATGTTATGTAGACGGAATTGATAATTTCCTCGATTTCTCTCGTTTATCTTGGAGACATCACGTGAACTTCTATTATAACTTGCCTCAATGGAGTAATTCCGCACATATGTATGCTCCCACACAGCACAGAATATTCTAGCAACGTTACAGCAATGTTGCTGGAAGATTTATGCTATATGGGCCATTTGAAGTGAGGCCGAGCTAAGAATAGGAATATGATTTGGTCTCGAATCAATAAAAGAGAGAGGTCTAACTGTATCAAGAGTGTCATATTTTTCTTTTAATATCTATTCCAAATGTGTTACGCTTTATGCTAGCTATCGAACGATTCTAACATTTGTCGACAGTTGCAGGCGCCGCCCCTTATGGAGTATTTCCCAATCAGCCTCAATTGTACGCGACGCAAGGCCCACCACCGCCGACCTACGATCAGACCCTTACGCATCCTATGGTGAGTCATTCGCAATCGTATTCCATTTTTCTCGAAGAGTAAATTTGAAGAGTAAATTTCATTAATAAATACCAATTTAGATGTATCAACCAATGTATGGGCAAGGATACCCTTTGCAATATTATCCACCGGGATATCCATTGCAATATTATCCGCCATTAGCTGCGACAACGGCGTACTATCCCACTATGCAACCCGCCCCTGTAAGACCTACCATTATGGTACCTGTAAGTATCGATATGTATAATATTTCTCTAAAAAAATTGTCACTGTCACTGAAAACAGAACATATTGTATAGCATCTAAATTCTTTTATCTGTGGAGATAAAAAGAAATGGGAGAAATTTGTAAACTTTTCTTCCGAGTTAAAAAAAAAAATCAGAGCTTGTCTCTTTCTCGATATTCTAATCATTAACATTCATAACATTCGTTTTGCAGAATGGTTTTGATGGTACCCGGTTCGATAGCATCTCGCAACCGGTGTTGCCACCGCCGCCACCTGGGGTGGCCGCAAACGCTGCGCAGCTGGCCGCGATGGCCGGCCACAGTGTGGCCCTCTCGCAAAAGAAGGGCTCGTTCCTGGGAGGAGGAACGGAGGGCGGTTATACCTTTTGGTAAACCAACCCTAAACCACCTTCGTAACACATGTACACGCAGAAAACATACACTCCACACGTACACGCCACATTAAGTATCGGAAGCGCCGTGTTGTTGAGACGATGAGATTATTGTAGGTAAATTTCCGTTAGAACTCTGCTTTTCTCACCTCTGCCAGTGGCAGCTTCATCGATATCTATTAGTATACCGTGATAGCGCGGACTGATCACACAACATAATACATACACATCATACAAGCAACACTTACATTTACGACACATACATATACAAAATATACATCTTAACATGATACTAAGGCAGCAGCCGTGAGAGTTCCCACGCGATTCACATACGGCGATATTTGCGATCGATAGAAGTGATCCAATGATCTCAAGGACACCGCCGTCTTGGTGATCGATCTGCACATCTCATGTACTGTTGAACTGCAGAAAATCGTCCCGGCCAAGGAAGACACGATGACGCATCGTCGAACATCCTCAAAAGCTAATTTCTCGAAAGCTCATCGTTCTGTTGGGGAAGTCGGGAGATAGTGAAAGCATTACGCTGAATTTTCAAGGATTCGCGAACATCCGCGAAGATCCGTGAAGATCTGCGAAAGCTCCGTGAAAGCTTGAGATCCGAGATACCAAGAATCCATTAGGATTCGACGACGTCCGTTATAGCATCGTGGAACCAGGAATTCCACGATCGTAATTTCATTTAGAATTCGAAAGGCTCTGAAAACCAGTCATCACACTTTGCTAATAGGGCATAGAGAAAACATAGATCTCGAGTTTCATAAATCTGAGTTTTAAAAAATCAAGGCGCTTGGAGCTTCAACGGATTGAAAATTTCAAAAGATCACTACAAGATATTCTCTACTTGGGAAAATTGGCATTTCCAAGAAATCCAGGAAACTCGGAGACTTCAAATTGATAGAAGGCTTTAGAATACTAAAACTCTACAAGCTCTAGTTGAAGAAAATAACGACTTATCTATGATCTCGACTTTCCCAGGATTCAAGGTATCCAGGATCTAGCTTTAGTGGCTTCTATTAATTAAGGGTACAGAGAGATTCGAAAATTTTAGTTGAATTTTTCTTAAATTTAATCACCGATCAAGCATTTCCGATGAGATAAAATATTAAGGATTATACATATGTAAGTTCGCCAAGGATCCAGGTTTTCGGTAACCTGCGAATTCAGGGGTCCACGGTATCGGCGAAAACTTCGAAGGCTCGAAGCAGTCAATGTGCGTTTCCCATAAAGAATAGTTATTGTGACAATGTTATTTTACGAAAGACAAACTAGTTAGATCAACGAAAGGCGGACTGATGCCACTAACAAGAAAACGACATTATCGTTGCGCTGATCGAAGCAGAAAGAAGGAAAGGATCAAGGATAAAGATAGTAGAAGCCCAATGTCGACGATTGTAGAAATTCACGAGACATATTGCGTTGATATTTATATTTAAATTATTGTTATTTAAACGATTTATTTGCAGATCCTCCTTAGAGACAGAATCATCGGTGCGACGTGTTTCAACGATTTATTTTATATCTCGAGAGAGTGAGAACAAGTAAAGGGAGTGAAAGAGAAAGAGAGAAAGTGGAATGAGTTTTATATCACGGAAAAGCGTGCAATAAGCGTAAATCTATTGTAACAATAAAAAACGATATTAATTGAAACTGTGAACTTGTTATCACGTTGAATGAGTGAGAAAAACAGAGAGTGCAAGAAAGAATATGTGTGTGTGTGTGTGTGTGTGTGTGTGTGTGTGTGTGTGAATAAAAAAAGAATAAGTGAAAGAGAAAGTGAACGAGGGTAAACAATGAGTTGAGACAAAAATGTACCACTGCGCGATGATCAATTGTACCAGTTAATAAATGCTATGATCATGCAATTCGTTAATCGGAATTTGTTCTCTTTTAGTGAGCGATTTTTTTACGCATAAGAGTAAAGAAACTAACTTTAAATATTTCTAAATTTTAAGAGGTCTGGTCATAAAACAGGAACAATAACAACATCGTACGTTCGTTTTATTTTAATTGTTGAATTGTTTTATTAATAATAGCAATTGCAAATTATATAAAAGCAATATTCTATAATTTATTCTTTAAAACGTGCGATATCTTATAAAAAAAACGAATATTTTTGAATTCTGAGAAGTTACTGAATTTCTTATCTCTGCGATCTACACCCGTCCTTAATTCTATTTTAGAATTTTATGCAGCCCTCTTCGTAAGATCCTTCTTTTGCTGCTCAGTTAACCGCGTAATACCAACGACTTTAGGCATTTGATCCTGAACCAATTCCAGTTTCAGCAACGCGTCCAGATTTTGAATGTCGTGTTGCGCCTTGCGTAGACTCTGAAGAATTTGAATTTGAAAAAGATTCCATACTTAACAATTATTATATCATGAATATACCCAAACTTACCAAACGTAGTTCGTTACTTATTTGAGGATCCGACTTTGCAAGTTTCTTTTTCCGCGAAAATTCCTGCACAGTGAATCCAAGAAATTCTTCCAGAATCTGAAAGCATTTAAACGATTTGTATTTATCACAGATATCGTCAATTTGACTCTTGCAGTTTTTATATTATAGATATAGAATTATCAGAAGGGAAGAATTTTCATGATTTCTATTTTCCGATATTATAAATAGATATAAATGACTGCGGAAAGCCTTAGGAAATTGTTCTATCTCGCGTACCTCAGAATTGAAGCAAACTTCTACACTAGAAGTGTGATCCGTGATCAGTGCCGTTACCGACCAGCATTTACCCTGTTTCGTTAGCGTCGAATGGTTCTTCACTTGACCTCTCACTGTCCTGTATATCTTTCCCGTGATAGGCTCGCGTAACACATCACTCAGGACATCACAGATTTTGGGAGTCGGCAAAGGTTTGAAGAAGCTGGGAATAGTTTTGGTATTTGGCATTTGTTGTACTGCTCTCAAAGTGTTTGCCTTTGACAAAATTAAGTGGAATTAAATAAGAGTAACAGAAAAACATTAATAATTAAAAAAAAAGGAAGCAAAAATATAAGAACCATTTAGCATAATGTTTTGTTATATAAATATTATATACCATTGTGTTATAAATATTATCATAATATAATTATACATACCATTGATTTCTCGTTTTGTCTCGCTTTCGTGGGCGTGCATTTCTTAACTTCCATCGAAGCATTATGACTCATTGATTTTAGTGTTGGCGCTATTGGTGGACACATTTCGATTTTATTCTTTAAAGGATTTCCACCTTGTTGACTGAAAAATGATAAAAATAAATAACAAATATAATAAATATATATCGAAAATGATATTAAAAAAAAGAAAGATGCATGGATAGGAAACCTTTGCGATTCTTTCATTTTATTTATGACGTCGCAATCATCGAAGTCAAAGTCATCATCGGGAAATTCTGTAAAATTTTGATTCTTAAGAGAACTCGTAGGAGGCAGTGGTTTGCTACGAAAATTGTGCGTGGAAGTTGATGGTTCTTCAATTATCATTATGTCCTCCTCGTTAATTTCTTCAGTCTCCATTCGCGACGGCCTCATTGGGGAATCACTTGGCCTAAAATAGAAATTAGAGAATGCAATAAAGTAAATTTTGTTTCCATCAGGAAAATTGTGAATTCTAAAGCAAATTTTTATTGACTTAAAAATTATTATATATCTCTTAAATTGACGTCTTTTTTACTTTAATACTCACCAATTCTCGAAAGGTTCAAAGTCTATATCTTCCAGCGTTTCTTCCATAATCTCATTAATTTCTTTCCTATCTGTTTGTTTGCGATTACACGCACTTTCAAAGCGTTCTTGAACAGCTTCAGTTTCCTGGCTTTGTTCGATCGCTGTCACTGCTTCCAAGTCAACAGCTTCTTCAAAGTCATCGTCGAAAAAACTGTCATTATTGTTAGGATTAGATGCTATGTTCTGGATATTCTGATTCTTGTATAGTCCGTTATCATTGTACGGGTCGGGGTTTTCTGGTTCTCCTCTGGGTAATCGAATAAAAATAGAGAAGCTAGAGTTAAAACGTCATTAATTTAGACTGGAGGAAAATTTGACGGAGACTTACAGAGCTTTTGCCAAGACATTTTCCGGCGCGTTGGATTTCAACAGAGATTCCACTTCCCCGCTAATCTCCTTATACTTTCCGTCTTCTAAGAGAATAATACCACGTCTGCAGTTTATCGGACCAACAATCATCACCTTGTACCCAGGCAGCAATGCGCCCTGCAAAAGAAATATTTGTAAAATTGTCATTCTTTAGTCTGGACGTCGTCCACTGAAATCGCGCAACAATGAGAAAAGCCGTACGGTTATTTGTTTGAGCGGAGTGTACTCTATCGCAGTGACATCCTGCACGCCGTCAGTGAGATACAGCTGCATCATTCTTCTGCCCTTGGGCTGCCACTCCGTCGGCTTCTCCTCTGTCACCTCCAAATTTTCACTGCCGATTTTGCGAATTTCACAAAGCTGCTTGTATTTAGAGCTCGCTATATCATACATCTTGTCTACCTATGCTCATATCGAATGATCTGCATATATGACATTTGGATTTTCTCAGGTAAAAAATATATATTATATGATGTGACAACACACATACATCATAGAACTCACCTGAAGGATATAAGTACCAGTTAACATAGTAGACACATGCTGTGTCAGATTTTTTGGCAGACATCCATTCTCGTTGCTTATCTCCCGCAGATCACTCAGTAGCCATTGGCTCTCCACAAATTTGTAAATATGCCAGTCTGTCATCTGTGACAATCACAGAAGTCATTAGTTAATTAAACATAAATCAAACAAGTAATTAACGAATTTTTGTATCGGCAACTATAATTGTCTAAATAATAGAAAAAGAGAATGTCAAAAACGTTTTAATTTAAATTCAACGTTCTCAAATTCAATGCTCTCTTTTTGCATTTTTTTTTATTTTTAAAAGTCGATTTTGCAAATATATTTCAAGCACTCGACCATGTACAAAATGATAAATTATTATACTTTCAAAAATATCTCTGTAATGTTTGTTTTTAATATTTATAAGAAAGCGGAAGTTTATAAATTTGACGAGAATTATAGCAAAACATTTCTCGTTTCTTTGTCTGAAGGCATAAAATAATCGCAACGTACGTTACTGTTTTATTAATTTTAACTAACGATGACATGTGTGAAACGACAATAATGCGCTGACGTACCTCATGGGGAACCTTGTCTTTAATAAAAAACTCGACGCAATCTCTTAGCCATGCGTCGTTCATCACATAAAATTTTGCGTTCAATTGTTTCTTTATCCGTCTCAGCAGGTTTTCATTCATTTTCGTACCTTTATCCCTTCTTGATCATGAATTCGAACATCATCCACCTCGACAATATTGACGACACTGTGTCACAACGTGCTGACGTCTAGTGTTGGAAAATTGTAGAATAAATTTCACAGATCGCTCTACGCATGCGTGAGATTTGTCCACATGTGATCGAGCTAAACAATCGTGTTCCGAATTGGAAATCCACGCAATGAGTTAGAAGAAAAAAAAAATCTGATGCTTCTCGGGACCCAAACAAATTATTTACGTTTTTTTTTTACTACCGCGTATACAGGGTGTCTGATAATAACCGTGTCTTCTCTTGCGAATAGGTAGAGTAGATTAAACTAGAATAAAAAAGTCCTCCGTCGTTTTGCGACTTTTTAGATAATTAATGAGGAATCAATTACAATTGTAATTAATGAGCAATTAATTATAAATATAATTGATATATATTAAATATATATATTTTTAAATTTAAATATAATTTATTATGCTTTATTATAATTATAATTAATTTCCCTTTAACTGCTCTCAAAAGAACATTATCGCTCTATGGTTCAATTTTAATATTGCCGGGGAATATGTGATCTTGGATTTTAATTTCATTGTGCTTTTGATATATAGTAAATCAATAAACTCTCGTTCACTGGCATCAATTACAGATTCATATTTTCAACGAATATCATGAGAATTGAATAAAAGATGTTTAAAAATTGCACGCTACATTGTGAATACATCAAATAACGAATAACATTAAATATAAGTAAATATAATATGAGTAAATGACAGTAAATAACTTTTCTTACTTTCAATATTTAATGAAAAAGAAAAGCAGGAGTGTTATCAAAGTATCATTTTTTAGTATTTTTTAAATAAATATTGTTGAAATATATTAATCTGTTTTTCTAATATAATTTTAGCAATTATTCCTCAAACTAAAAGAAGATTCTTACGTCTAAATGCGACGTATTTGATTTTAATGAAAAATAAAATATTTTTTTATTCGCCTTGTATACGTTTGTTACATTATTATATAATGTATTATTTATTTTTACAAATATATATACATATATATTTGTACATGTAACGATCTTTTAACTGATACAAATGTCTATAAAAATTAATATTTTGATACAGAAAGAAACGAAATGTTACGCTGCATTACATTTTTTGATATTATATTATTATGAATACTTATTTACAAAAATACACTGAAGTATCATCATTTTCATTTCTAATACTAAGAAAACAAACAAAATGTAAAATTTATTCTCGATTATTATATTCTACAGTTTTTCTGATTCAATTGAATTTAATGGGAAAATTATTCGTGAAGTTTCATTTTTATCTTATCTTAGTTTTAGAATGAACTTTAAAAACTAATAAACGGTATTTAGTATTTATTTTCTATTTATATAATGTGATTCTAATTACTGTTTCTTATAGCAAAAGCATTCCGCGAGATTGCACTTCAGGATTATGTTACAAATTACATTTAATAAAGAATTCAGTAACTTTATTGTTGAAGCTGATCTTATATAATTCCTTTTACTTTTACATTTCAGGAGAAAGTAAAATAATCACGTGCTTTTAGTTAATTTTGTAGGAAAATGCCTTGTAAAATCGTTAATCTTGAAATAAATAGCAAAAAGACCAATTGTCTATGGATTTAATGCTCCATAACAAGTAAGTAGCCTTATATGTGTATGTCTTATATGCCTGCTAGAGCCTGTAACATAAGCTAAGCTAAAGCATGTAACATACAAACTATCAGGCTATTTTAAATTTAAGAATGTTTTTTATCTTCCTTATTAATTTAGGCTGACAATTTATCGTTTAGGGTTGAGATTTAGAAAATACATGTATTACCATATGACATTATAACACTTACCATATATAATAATATTGAGATATATTACATAATTTATAAAACACTTGAGTTACAATATACATTAAAGCAGTTCATGATTACTCTCTAAGTCGTGCCAATCTTTGTGTTAACTCGTCCTGTTCCTGACTCACTGCCGTCGAAGTGCCAATACTGCCAAGCTGACCCGATGGAAGTTCCATGTTCAATTCCAATCTGCATAAAGTCAGTTAGTTTTAGAATTGTCCAGTAATAATACAATTTTTCGAAGTTTAAAAATAGTTCAAAGTGAAATTCCAAAACAAAAGTCTTTGTTACTTTAAATAATATTTGAAATCATTTCTCTGTGTATTGCGCACACAAGACAATTTGAGCTCTTCGTCTTAGCAATGGAAAGAACTTGAAAAGCAGATAGAAATAGATTCTTACCCAGCTTCGTCCGCAACTTGCTGCATTAGAGCATCAACATCGTTCTGAGGTACATTGGTAGTTGTGGTTTGTGACATGGCATTCTCCATGTACGAGCTTTGCACGTCTAGATCCTCGAATTGGCTCTCAAATTTGTCCATGAGCCCAGAGATCTTCTCCAGATTCATCGATTTCATGGCAGCGTCCATGGCTTTGACAACACCAGCCATGGACTGAGTAACTTTGCGAGTTGTCAATGCGGTCTGCACTCTACTAGCCACTGCATCCACCCTCGCACTCATTCTGAGATAATTCAAGGCCTGGTTCTTCTGTCGAATTGCATTCTCCGCATGGATGCGAGCACCTTCCATGTTACCCTTCTGTATCGCCTTCTTGACCTTCGACTTCTCAATCTTCTCCTCCTTTTCGCATTTCTTCGAATTTCTCTCCAACTCTTTCACCGCGAACTTCAAATTGAACAAGTTTTCTGCGTATTGCTATTAAGGAAAAGTCTCAGTTGCACTATAAGAATCTGCAATCCTTGTTCTTCAAGGAAGAAGTTGCAGGATATTCATAAACCGATCTTATTCAATTGACAGTATCATAACATCAACGTTATGATTTTCCATTCAACAATGTAACTGTGACACACACGCGTTATGTTGTATTTATACTGTTAAGTAGGAAATTATAACACTGATGTTATATTACTGTTGTTGTTTGCTGGGATATTCATGATCTCAGGTACAATCTCGAGATACCATACAATTAGTTTTTCGTTGGTTGGAAGGAGTCTTAAAATTGTTCAAGATCTTGAATTTAAGATTGGCTTATGAAACCAATAATCCGATTTCCATCATTAAAAAATGTAACAGTACATTCTAAGATATTACAATTTTTGATATGTCAAACTTTGCTAGCTTCTTTTGAAGACATTTTCATACATATAGCCTCAAAAATAATTTTATAAGAAAACGGGATCTTATAATGCTTTTATAACGAGATTTCAGTGTACAATTAGAAATTAAAAGGATACTTTCCATCTGAGAGACGGACATGGCTGACTGTTCGGCCCCCGTTGTGATGAGACTGGAATTCTAACCTCAAAAATAAGGTAATGCCCAGATTTAACGTCGTTCTTTGCCGATGACAAATGACGTAAAAACTGGGGTAAATTCGTTGCAAACGAACCACGTGATATTTACAATAATACGTTACTCTTCACGTGAATTTACAGACTGCACAAAAAAATGCTATCTTCGGATTGACATGACGGATCTAATCAAGAATATTCAAGATTACATTACGCCATTACTCATCGACGCCTTTGACTATATAGTTAAAGATCGGCGCTTTTATCACCATGGGTGCGTTCAAAAACCACACCACAGATGCATTATAGCACTAGAAGTACTATAGAATATGTGACATGTATTATACAACTTTTAGTATTAAGACCAATCAGAAGGAAGCTGCTGGCGATCTGATTGGTCAAGAGACAATTGTAAACGCAATCGCCAATCGCTAGTGTGATTCGGGCATAAATCTTACGTGACGTAATTAACGTAATTAACGAATTAACTATAACGCAATTTACAAACTCCCTATGTTTTAAAAGACCCAATTGGATTGCTTTATTCGATTTCAAGGTTTTTTACAAGTGGCAGCACAATGTCCTTCCCTGCAAGAATGTTTAGTGGTATTATTTACGATGTAATTTTACATTAAATGTTCATCTTTACAAATGTAGATTAACTTTAATCCACATTTAAAAAAACTAATCAATTTAATTTACTTTTTATCTTTTTATATCAAGAAATAAAAAAAATAAAAAATGTATATTAAAGACTACTTTAACAAACGCCAATTAATTTAATCGTTAATTAATTCAATAACGTGACATATTTTGTATTAGAGAGAGAGAGACCATCAATTATTAATGTTTGACACAGAAGAAGAAGAAAGATTAAATTAGAGTGATTGAATTATACAGTTAAAAAGTAAACGATTCTGCGATTGGAATAATCGATTAAGTTAATCAGAGATTTGATCAAACCTAAAAAACACCAACTAACAGTAATCACGTTAATATTACAATTTTCCCCACTCAATAATGTAAATGTAACATAATTCATATGTTGTACATAACAGTTACATTGCTGAGTAGGAAATTATATAACATTGACGTAAGTTGGTGTTTGCTGCGAAGTCAGCCTTGAATTCACAACATTCATAAAGATTCAACTGATCAAGAAATGTCAAAGACACGGAAAGGGTGGAGGGGGGAGGGGGAGACACAGTACCGTAAAGGTACGACTGCGGACCGTTGCGCGCTCCTTCCCCCTCCCCCCTCCCGCGCTAGTACGGATCGCACGCAGGTGCGCGCCCATGCGCGGATCGTCGCCGCTGCGGTCACGGTGCCGTACATAACCGCCGCCATTTGCAATCGCTCGCCAAGGGCCAGCGCACGGCAGGCACGGCACACACGGTTGCCGTCCCACGCCGTACGCCGTCCGCCCCTCTCGAGCCTAAGCCCGTTCACGCCCGGTTCACGCGATGCTGCACTCCGAGCCCGCCGTCCGTTAACCATCTGTCCGCCTCTGCGTGTGTAGGTGAGTGGTGTCACGGTGACGGGGCGCGCGCGCGCGCGTACACGTGTGTGCGTCAGTAGTGCGTGCGTGCACTCGTCTGTGGCTTTCGCGGTGCGTGCGTGCGCGGTGCGTTCGTGATTGTGTGTCGCGCGCGCTGCGCCGTGCCGAGCGGCCGAATCGTTACCCCTCCCCCTTATCTTGCTTTCTCTCTTCCTCCCTTCTCTCCCTCGTCACCCTCTCCGCTCGTCTCTCCTCTGTATATCATTCCGTTTCTCTCTCTCTCTTTCTCTCGTCCCTAACCTAACCTTCTTTTGCGGCTCGAGCGCTCGGTAGATTAGATCGCGGCGCACGCGACGAATTGTCCGCGTCCGTCGCCAAATGGGATTCCGCATCGGCCATTTGGAGTAGCTCACCGGCCCAGTTTCGTCGACGGTCAGCGTGCCTAGGAGAAGCCGTTTTCGGATCTTTTCCTCCCCCTTCCGCCCGCCTTTTGCATCGCCGTTCACCTCCGCGCAGCCATGGCCTCTTCTAACCGTGGCATCCAGATCGGCTCCGGCTGGTTCCAGACCAAGATTAACCTCAGGCCGCAGCACCGGGGCGTTCACCTTGTCACCGAGGAAATCCTCAGGCAGGTACCTGAGCTCTGCCAGTTTTCCATTGGTCTCTGCCATATCCAGAGTGAGTACCACTAACCTATCGCTAACAACCTGATCAAGCACCTTTCCAGCAAGCACCAGCTAAACGTAACGTTACGTTAATGTAAAGCCAACGGCGTAACGATATACTACTTTGCCTACTAGATTTCTTATGGAAGCTAATAAGGATGCAGAATTTTAGATCAGACTTAAAGCTTAATCCTAATTAACTCTTGTAAGCAAACCAGTAGACAAAATAGTATCGTGTGCCGTTAATTTCCCACGCAACAATACAAGCGTAATAGAGTGTTACAGTTACATTGTTGAGTAGGAAATTATAACATTGATGTAATGTTACTGTTTATTAGTGCTTGCTGAGTTGCCTTCATGTGTAGATTAATGGATCGAGTGTTATTTTCAGTGCGAATGTGCGCTGCTTCGTAACATACACACACATATATATACATATGTGTGTGTGTGTGTGTCAATATATGTGTGTGTTATAAGAAGAAACAACTCGGACATCTCTTTGCTAAGCAATAAACATTATAAATTCATTCTTTTCTATATAGTTCTCCATACCTCAGCTAGTTTAGCATTAAACGAGAGCTGGGATCCAGACGTGAGAGACGATATGGAGATGATGCTTAACAAAATAGTTCCTGAAGGCTTGGAGTATAGGCATAGCTGCGAAGGACCTGACGACATGGTAAGTCTGATGCTTCTGAAGATATTTCTAATTTTTCTTTCTTTGGGTAAGTAATATTATACTTTCAATATCATTTTCTTTATACTATGGTGGATAATTTTGTAAGACAGTTAAACTTGCTTATATCCATGTGTGTTAAAACAAATGTCATTATCCTCTTTAAGACATTTTTTTCAATAACGATGCATATTTTAGTACGTTTTAGCAGGTTATATAAATTGATTGAGATGTATATTATATTTAATAAAAATGTGCTTACGTCACAAGTATTATTGTTTAAGAAAATCTGTAAAGACTTTCCTTAATCACACAGTGTGACTTGTAAATGAGTATGACCTGAGAGACCAGCTATACTGAATATTTCTAATGTTTCAGCCGGCGCATGTGAAAGCCTGTTTTTTGGGCTCATCGTTGAGCATCCCGATTACCGACGGCAAACTGGCGCTAGGAACGTGGCAGGGCATTTGGTTAGGTGAACACCGTGATCATGCTGGTAGCCGCAAGCTGGTGGTAACGTTGACTGGTGTCTTGAGGGACTCGGCGCGCAGCCCTCTTAGCCCAGTCAGCCCTATCGCGTCTACCAGCAGCTAGGACCACTCGCACCCCCGAAGGCGTGGCAAGCGTCAGCCGCGCGCGTCCACCTCGAGCGACTCGAGCTAGCAGCCGCTTTAAGCCCTAGTCAAGTTCTAAGAGTACAATCTATTGAGGAGGAGCGAGCCGGATACCTCGCGGACTTACCCATCGCTCGGGGATAACCACCGTCAGTAGCGATCAACCGTGTCCTCGACATTTCGCGTCGATCGTCGAGTGGACAGACCGGGGATCGTACATCGTTCAAGACTTCTGTGCGCGCGTGTATGTGCTTCAGGATTTTATTTGTGTCTCCGACATTCCGCATGGATATTCTTTTTTGTTCTTCTGACGTTAGTTGCAAGTTTCCTAGACAGATAGGGGCGCGATAGGGTTTTGCATCTGGATGTTACCCTTGCAACTCGAAAGCTCAGATTTTAATAGAACTTTTTCTATTAATAAATAGTCGCGTTAATTCGTAAAAAGGTTTGCATTTGACATTCGAAAGATATAGGAAGTTGAAATCTCTGAAAGTTTTTTTGTTTTGAGGATCTTGGAATCCAAGTATTCAGAAACTAGTATCTTTGCAGCAATTCAAAATGCTTCTCTCATTTCTGATATTTTTTTAACTCGTGTTGATAACGTTGGATATCCACGACATACAACAATAATAATAATAATAGTAATAATAATAATAAAAGAAGACAAATGAATATATATAATAAAGAGATAGAGAAAGAGAGAAATGAAGAAAAACTGCCACGGCAGATGCGCGCATTGCACGCGTCTTGTGTAAACAAAACGAATTAAACGCGAGTATCCAGCACTCTTCCGCCTCGCTCTTGAAGAGAAAAGAAAGTCAAAAAGTGAGAGACACGCTCTAAGACAATTGAAAAAAAAAGATAGAGGGAAAGAGAGACGGAGAGGAAAAAAAGAACGAATTTGTGCATTCCGATAACGCGTCCAATACTCCGAATTTACGTAGCTTAATTTAGGAGACCCTTTTGTATAAACAAAGTAATGAATATGAGCAGCCGTGCAGGGACTCGCAATATCCTTTTTTACACTCTCCTATCTTTGAGCTGTCCAAAAATGAGAGACGAAGAAAGAGATGATAGAAAAAGAAGATAAACAAGAGTGAGAGAGTGTAAGATACACGTCGCGGACTTTCTGACTCGCCACTTGAAAAAATAAAACGATTAGGAGCTAAATCAATCACTCGTGAACAATGATGTTTCCATCGCATTGGGGGTGTGTATATGTACATAAGATGAAGGGGCGATGATTCTCTACCTGTGCGCGTTTCCGCTAGAGTTATAAGGTATGTTATATCATGGGCACATAGCGCGATTTTATGTGAGTTATAGCGCGTGTACAGAGTGCGTGAAAAATTTCAGTATAAAAACACCACGAGGAAAAAGTTTGTGAAGACCTAAGTGATGAAAATACAAAGCAATTTTTCTTCCAGGTAACAATTTTTCTTAACAACAATTACAACAGTTTGGAATTGAATCAGTTACAAACTGTAATTAAAGTGATCTCCAACGATGTTGCTGAAAATTATATATTAATATTGCCGTACGTCTGATTCAATTCTTTAATAACTCACGATTTGACTGAATTTTGAATTTCTAATATTTAAAAACTATTACTCGGTAATACAAGATCATGTGTATTTCCTATTTCTTGTTCCTCGCAGTTCTTTTCTGCTGAGGTGTCTTCATGCTCGAATTTTATGGCACTCTGTATGATTAAAGCAACGTTACTATATATTTGAAGAATCGATTGCATCAACGTCGAACATTTTCTTTCATTGTACTGCAGCTAGAACTGCATTGCCCCGTTGAGCAAAAAGCTCGACGTTTCATTATTTTCCAACATCGAAACTTTTGCAAATTGCAAAAATTTGATTGTCCTACGTTATAAGATGCGATTTAGTTCATCAACGTTAAAGGCGTTCTTCAATGAAGAATCGGCGCG
The DNA here is from genome assembly GCA_901521435.1 of Crematogaster levior. Taxonomy (NCBI): domain Eukaryota; kingdom Metazoa; phylum Arthropoda; class Insecta; order Hymenoptera; family Formicidae; genus Crematogaster; species Crematogaster levior. Next base: position 83,677 of record CABEGB010000671.1, on the reverse strand, counting down.
ATTAACTCTCTCGATTATCAAAAAGACTGCTTGTCTTGGGAAGGGGTCGCAAGCACGTAAGGCATCGTTTTTAAAGGATCCAGCACTGCGGTGAATTGTAACGTTGGATCGTCGCAAAGATAGTGCGGTTTCAGGAGTCTTCTTTGAACATTTGGCCTTTGACCTTCTTAGAAATGTGAAAAGTTCTAGTCACGCTTTTTGGTTCTCAGAGCCTCGAGATCTTTGGGCGAATACAATTTATGTATTCTCTCTTTCGCGCCGAAGGTCATCGGGAAGGAAAAAACCGAAGGGGTCTTCGCGACGAACCGACAGAGCTACTTACACTTACACGATGTTATTAACCGATGCTTAACTATGAGCTTGCTGCAGCATATCGAACGGGCTGGCAGACAGGCAGAACAAGACGTTGTCGTTGTTTAGTCGTTAATCCTCAACGTACATAGGCGTACAAGAAGAAAAAAACCGCGTCGTCGTCCATTAACGTGATTTAAATGGACCTATGCTTTAATGTAAAGTACGTCTCTATCTATACAGTTCACATAGCTTAAAGAAAAAAAACATTATCGGAGCTCAAAGTATAATGTAATGTAATGTGATGTAATGGTACACTGTCGAGGTTATCGTACGTGTCGCCCCTTCGACATATGCAAAACGAGGGCATGGGGGAGACGAGGAAAAGATTCGTGCACTACACAAAGGAAGAAAAGAAAAAAAAGCGCGTTATCTTCGGTCTCCTCTGCGGTTCCTAGCGTGACCTCACGAATGCGACCTTAGGTTCAACAGCCAGCCGATTCGTGGTTTAAGGCAAGGCGATTAGTGATTTTAATCTGTACACATTGCATATTGTAAATAATAACGGTTTGCTGAACTCAATGAGGATGCGTTCTCGAGATTTTAGGAGGTATGTTATATATCTAGCGCGATCTGTAGGGAGCCACGGACTTCCGATTCGGACTTACCTGTGTTCTTTTGAACAGCGTGATTTTTTTTTAATTTCTTACAGACGATTTTTTTTTCAGAAAATTTTTCCGAAATCTTCATGGCGATCTCTTGAATCTTTTGGAATTTGAGATTGTGCCGACTTAATTTCTCAGTTCCTAGAATTTCAGATCTCCTTTTAGTTTAGTTGGAACACATTTTTAATTCTCTTCGCGCGGAAAACTCTTGAGAGTCTCTGGAAATTTTATTTCTCAGACTTTTCCTCAGCTTCTTTAAAACAAAAACCTGGATCCAAACGAAGATCTGGCTCCTTCCGACGCGTTGTGAAAGCTATAAGAATCACGATCACACTTGTTGTATTTGCCAAAAAGAAAAAAAATGGATTTATCAGTGAAAGAGATAAAAATTCATTTTCAAGCGTAGGCTTCCGCTTGCGCGCAGCGAACGCGGATCTAATTATTGCAACGCATGCAGGCTCCGTCAGTCCCTCTTTGCACTCTTGCGTAAGTAAAAATATTTTCTACCGTTTAGAAATAAAGAACTGTTACAACACAAACGTCTATAGCACATTGATCTACACATGACATTATTAATTATTAAGTACTATTATTCTACATATAAAATATTAAGGTAAGGATCATCCGGAAGTAAATATCTCAGAAGATATTTTGTAATTTATAGCAGAATCGGAATAAAATTTCTGCTAAATTCATTTTTAAATGATCTTACATTAATACTTTTATATGCAGAGAATGACACCTTTTCTCCTCGAAATCCTGCATATTTTTTACTTTTTTTTGTAATATGTAAGAATCTGTAAGTGCTCACATAGGATCACCTTTCAACATATCAAATTTTAATTTATTTATATTTTATGTGGAATTTTTTTATTTTCATTTATAATTGTAAAAAATGTTTTAAACGGAATAATTTTTAAGCCTTAATATTCACGCCTCTGGGTCAATTTGATCCCCATGCGAGCAATTATGGATTAGAATATTAAGTAATAATATTAAGTAATACATTAATATAATTGTATAATTAGATTAGAACGGTAAAATTAACGATAATTTTATATAATTCTCATAATAACTCACCCGACAAAAATTTCCTATATAAAAATATGTGTAAAGATATAATTATATATAAAGTATGTACATGTTTTCTTTCTTTTCTATAATCTCTATTTATATATATATATATATCTCTGTTTATACATACAAGAAAAATAATGGAAATTAAAAGATGATTAAAAAGATAATTTTTGTATTGTTTTTTTGTAAAAAATAAAGTTGAGAAAATGAAAAAAAATTGTTCATAGTATACAATATTCATATACAAATGTAAAAATCGTGTATAAAATATAATTATATATAGAATATTGTATAATCTAATTGTAATTTTATTTTTTGTAAAAAGAACCGATAACGTTATTTTTATAATTATTATATATTTTTATTTTTATATATAATTATTTTTCACTTTCTTTTCTTATTATTTTTTTCTAGATGTACGGACAGAGATTATATAAGCGAAAGAAAACATATAGATATATTTTACATATAATTATATGTATTTTTATAGGAAGAATTTTTGATTCGAATACTAAAATGTGTGTGCTTTACTTTTTCCGTGTTCAGATTCTTTGTTTTGTAATAGTTTATTTATATATGATAATAGAAACATTCCAGTAAAATCGATAATATTCTACTAACATAGTATTCTGCTTTCTTTCTTTGTCGTGCAAAGAATCATTGATTATAGTAAACTATAGAAAGTTAATTACTTCGTATCGTTCTAATACTAATTGTTAGACTGCGGATGTTATATAAACTATTTAAGGTAAAAATTACATTTTAAAATCATCTTACAAGAAGTAAGTACCTGAAACATAAATCCCCTAGTTATCTTTTTTAGAGATATATATTTGCATCCGCAAACTGCTGATTACATTTTTACGTTTATGTAACATTATACTTTAATGAATATTATTTTGTTACATACTGAGTTTTTTTTAGAACATTTTCGAATCGAGGTAGGTAAAAGAGATTACCCAAACAGAACAAAAAGTCATGATGACATCAAAATGGCGTTAAAGTGACGCATTTTAATAATCATTTTAGAGCATTTTATTTTGACGTCATCATGGCTAAGTGTTTTAGAGTAAGAACGTAAGTATATGTAAAAGTTTACCAAAGTGCATTACAGTCCGATGATTATAACGGTGATGATGTGGCAGTGACGGATGTTAATTCGCTAAGAATGAAGATGGCTATGTTCCGCTGACTGAGATTAATCCAAGCTAGCCTGATGATCTGAGAGTCAAATGGCTTACTTTACGGTCACAACTAAAACAAACAGTTTGCGCAGTGAAAAAATTAACACAACGAGCAACTGCGAGACGAAACATTTGAACTTGAGTTCGGATGATCGTAAAGGGAAAAAAGAAATTACAAGAAAACTTTTAGTGCTTACGAAATTTTATATTATTTCAGTAAATAAATGCAACTAAAATGCTTCGAGTATATTGACCGAGAATCAATTGGAAGGTACATTGGTGATATGACCCGTGAAGTCCAACGGAGGCTTACCGTCTGGCTTTCTAGTCTCGGATTCGTTCGGATTCTTATAATTTTCCGGAAGTGGATGGGGACCCGGATGAGTCAGATCCAACGCCTTCTCCTGAACCACCTTGAAAGAAGCTTTGATGTTGTCTAGCGCCTTCCCTAAGCCTGTCTTAATCTGATTGAATTCCTGCGTGACCAAGGACAGACGGCCAAGCAAATAGTTCAAATTCTCATCTACCTCCGTCATGCGTTTTGTTATTTCGCCTACCTGCAGAATTTCGGATATTCAGTCGATTAGTTTTGATCTTTGAATAACAGTTAAGTGAATAAATTCAGAAACGATATGACTAAACTATCCGCGATTATCTAGCTGTTGAGTTTGCTATAAAAATTAATACACGAGTTCGAGGTACATTTAAATAATATCCAAATAACAATGTATCGATGCAATGATCTAACTTATTTGAGACCTTATATTAATATCTTATTATTTTAGACTAAATATATGTTTCATCACGCATCATATTACTTTGTTCTCCATTCCACCCATAGTAGACGTCGTGCCATTAACATAGGCTTCATTCTGTTGATGTAGCTTATCTAGAGCTCGAGCACTTTCCGTCATTTGTTGGTACATCACATTGATCTGTCGCCAAACCTGCAACGAAGGTAATAGTAAATTCAGATAGCAATTAAATCAGTCAATAACAAATTTTTACTTTGTTCATTTCTTGTTCCATCTTGCTGGTAAGATTTGCCAAAGCACCATTCTGGTTGTCCATGATATCATTTGAGATTCCGTCGAACCTTTGACTAAGAGTGCTGTTAATGTTGACACTCTGGGTCTTCACCAAATCGCCCACTTCCAGTAGGATCTGATGTACGCCGTATTCCACTCTCTTCTTTGTATCCAGTACATGATCGGCCATAGAAACCATCACGGATTGGCCCTTTTCCAAATTCTGTAGCTCCTGATTAACGCGTTCCGCATTGTTAGCTAGGTCCATCCTATAAAGAAGCTCAAAAATTAAAAGAAAGGGCACGATATATACAATATTTAAGCTTGAATTTAACGCCAAATATGATCCTCCGATTTCAGTTCTTGTTCGTTTAACATAATTTGGTATCTGATAAAAGAAGACCGTGCTTAGCGCTTATTCCAGATGATAATCAAGATTTACCGTAATGCCGCCACCGAATCCTTCGTTTCCTCTTTGCCCTCCATTATTCTATCCTCAATATTATTGATACCTTGTGTAACGATGTCCTTCAACGCATGCTTAGTTTCCTGCAACATAGCTTGCGTCTCGTTGTGGAGCGTCTGCACTTCGTTTATCCTACATCATAAAGTGGCAATTAGTATCAAAGTGTTAAGGATGTTACATGTTTCATATTCTCGCAGAGTCGAGTATCAAGAGTCGAGTACACAAAAAAACATTACCTAGGTAATCTATCAGAAGTGCCCTCCAACAACTTTTGCATTTGCATTAATGTCCTGACGTGATCCTCCAAAACTGGTGACAAATCCACTTGCCGCTCCGACGGTCTTTCCTGAACGTTCTGCGTCATCTGTTTTAATTTTTCTAGTGATTTCTCGAGATCTCTGACCTTGGTGGCTACATGTTGCACCTACGACCCAAAATAGATTTATATTGGAAAATATCTAATAAATTTACACAATATTATTATTAGGCACAAATGTCATATAGATCATACAAAGCTTTCTACCTACTTAAAGAAGATAGAAGATATACATAAAAGAAGATATATATTCCCAGCAAGCACTCATTAACAGTAACATAACATCAATGTTATAATTTTCAATAAACATAATACAACATGCATGTGTCATCACAGTTACAACGTTGAGAAATTATACTAATATACATTGATGATTACTTGCTGGGTTACTTTTATCATAAATGAATCACCTCCGAGAAGACAGTATGCATCTTTTCCATCAGCGTAGCCGATTCTTTGTTCATCTTTGCTACGTTATTATGCAGACCGTCTTTGAATTTGACAACCTCTTCCATCAAGTTACTCTCTATGCTATTCAGCTTGTTGAGAACATCGGGATTACTGTCAGGAGCAGATGTGACCTCGGCGCGATTGCTTATATCCGCTACCTTGCTTTCGATATTCGTAAGCCAGCTCTCCAAGCGACTCTCCAGATCTTCCAGACTGTCCACGGTCTTTTGCATTTGTATACGCTCCCTCTCATCTTTCTGTGCGAGGAAGCATCGTCGAGAAATACTTTAATTGCTCATATCTTACCGAGTCGAATTCGAGCAATTACCTGTGCGATCAGATGTTCTATTCCCGAGATTCTCTCATCTAATTTGGACAATTGCAGCTTCAGACCGTCTACGACGGACACACGCTTCGTCAGGATGGTCATTGTCTTTTTCAGTTGCTCGCCCAGCTGCCGTTCTCTCGCCTCATGCCTTTCCAGCTTCTCCGTATTCTCTCGCATCATATGTACAAGGCTCAACATAGCATCCTTAATATCTTCGTGACTGTAAGGATTAATATGATCATTTATAGGACAGAATAAATATAATATCATTGTGTTCTATTTAAAGGAAAAAAAATGCTATGTTTGACGTATCAAACTGTAGAAATGTAGACTGATACATACGTTATTTCCCTGGTGTAGCTAACGTCGATGCAAGAGCAACACAAGAGCGTCAAGAGAACAAGCAGTTTCATTGTCTTATTAGCGTTGTTTCCAGGGAACTATTAATCTGCAGTGTTGTTTTGCTCGGCGGCGTTAAGTCAAAGAGGTTTCTTCGACGACGGACACTTATCAAATCTGATCGAGAAGATAATAGGAAATCAATGAACCTGCGTAATGATGATGAACAAAGATGCCACTGTAGGCTATACACAGTTCTTTCTTCCTGCGTCTAATTGAATGCGCTGTCATCGAGATAAGAAAAACACACAGGTCACTCACGATGACCTCGAGAAGTCATAGAGAGAAATCATCACTCACAATAAATTACTCTTAATCAGTGGTGGCCGCACAGTTCTGTATTCCATTAGCATACATATATAAAAGAATTATTTCATTCGTTTTGCATATTAATTGCACACTTAATTGCATATTAGTTACAAAAAATTTTTGTTTATATATCATATTTTTTACCAAATATTTGGTAAAAATTTAATTAACGTATATAATACTCTTCCCACTTTTAAATTTTCTACTTTAACTATTTTCAATAATTTTGTCAAACAAGAATTAATTAAAGTGACACCTTAGGGTTCTTTTTATTTCAAAACATTTCCAAATTTCCCCCCTCTCTTTGAAGCATTATAACTTTTACATCGATTGACTTACATATCAATCTCAGAATTTAAATATTAATATTGTTCAAGTAAAAAAAGTGATATTTCTTAAGTTATGATGCAGCTCTTGGACTCTTTCTTCTGTAGATGGAAATGATGAAGGGATGAAATGTACGCAGCTATTTATAGCCACACGGATTCCTCCGTGGAACCATATGGCCATCATAACCATCGAGCCATGTGTTTCAAGTGCAACATTTGTTTTGCCCTTTATATGTGCCAGCAAAAGCAAGTCAATTGCATTCCAGTCAAAGAATCCATTTTTCGTTGTATTAAAGCAACTTTTTAATATTTTTAACTTTAACATATAATTGACATATATTTGAGAAACATATAATCGAGACATATAATTTACTTTTAAAAGGAAGAACTTAGTTTTACAAATTTCATTATTACGCTTCTTTTAATTGTTTTTAAAATTAATTGAAATTAATAATGAATCTCTCTTTCTTGCATTCATATTATAGCTATTACTAAAAGATTTATTCGATATATATAATATCCATATAAATAATACAAGATAAACAACAATTCAGGGATTTCTAAAACAATATTTTTATATACAAATGTGAGCGTTTGTAACTTTTTAGGGCAAAATTATTGAAAGATTCTAACATAATTCCCAAAAAACATATTAATAAATAAATATATAAAATATTTCTTTATAATGCATTATTAAGATGTTAATATGAGTTAATATGATAATAATGGTTCAGAATATCAAAAACTCATAAAAAATTTATATATAGGTATATATAGGCATAAATATTAAGAATCTCATAATTTTTCGATTCTATATTTTAATTATTTTTTAATTCTCATTGTTTTTTTATATGTATGAATAGAAACAATACAAGAGAAAGAAAAAAAAATATATAGGCATATTTTACATATAATTATATATATGAAAAATTTTTTCTCGAATACACAAAGATTTATTTTGCAAAGAGAACACAATGTAACACAGCAAGAAGACAGATCTAATCGTAAAACATGGTAATAAATACACAAGAACTGTCCATAAACCTAGTTCTATTTTCGCGCGTAATTTGCTCGACTTCTGCTGTAGACATAGTGCGTTTTGATAATTGAAAAAAAAAAGAAATAAAATAAAAGAGATCCGTAAAGATCATGAGTGATGAGACAAGACGATACGATTCTTATAATTCTTATTATAATTCGATCAATCTGGAAGCAACATTTTCGCGAATATCGATAGCGTCGAATTCCAAGAATAGGCAAACGAGTTGCGAAATAAGCCTGCGATAAAAAGAAAAGGATGTATGATTACGATATAAATTGCATTTTTAGTGCGCGCGTGTACTATGAATGTAAAAAAAGTAATTGAGCAAAAAAAGAGAGAGGGTGAAAGAGCGAGAGAGAGAGAGAGAGAGAGAGCACGTAGATCACAGAGAGAAGGAAGAGTGTGCCATAATAGTAGCCAAATGAATAGAACTTGCTCTTCATTCATCTACGTAAGAACCGTGTAGAGAAACATGAATTAACGTGAGTATTCGATCGAAAAATATCAAGCGATGCTATCGATATCGAGGACGGCTAAGATTTTTATTTCGACGCGTTCGACCACTTTACTCACTCTAGCCGTGCTTTTTATCTTCCTGAAGAACGAAAGCGCGCGGCAGGAATGCAGTCAATTGCGGCGAACCGTTTTCCGACAAGACTAATGGAGAACTGCGAGGAACCGATCTCGCGCTGCCATTATGTAGATATATTTTTAAAAATCCGCCTAGTCAAATTACTTGCGCGCGGCGTTACCAACTTTCGTGTATGTAATGTATGTACACTCGCGGCGTCGGGAATGTTCTCTCGAGTTGAAAATAGCTTCACTTCCGGGTCGAACGCATCCCCATCTAGAATAATCCGTGCACTGTGGCTGATTCGAGAGAGGTAAGTGCGCGCGCGCACACATACCCTTTTCCCCTACACACACATATGTGTTTTCTTGAAGTTATCTATATAAAATGTTTATTTTATTCTGCTCTTTTTACTACAAAATATCAGTTCTCTTCATTCTGATATTATATTGACGTATCATATGTTCAATTGACTGCATTCCTGCCGCGCGCTTTCGTTCTTCATGTTAACTGACATGCACAATGCTTCCGGATACTCAAGGGATGTGCATCATAGGTCGATATAAGTTCATAATTCGTTCTTATTTCAACATATATACGCGGAGGATGAATGCCTATTGTCCTCGAAAGAGGAAAGTGTCCGGAGCAAGTGAGAAACAAAATCATAGTTGCCTCTCTCTTGCTAGAGTAACTCCTCTATGCGCAAGCGCGGACAACTTTTGCTGCACTTGCTCACGTATGTACTAAAGTCACTAGGGTTGCATTCCAAAACGTCTTATTTGAGGAAAATTTTACTCAATACTCTATAGCTCACGTCACATATACTATAGAAATTGAGTAGAATTATTCTCAAATAAGACGTTTTGGAATGCAACCTAGGTTGCGTTCAGATTCCCCACCCGGGTGCACTATACACTAGAAGTTGTTATAGTACATGTCACGTATGCTATAGTACTTCTAGTATTATAGTGCACCCGGGTGGAGAATCTGAACGCAACCTAGGGTACGTTCCAAAACCTTACCCGGGTAATTATAACACTAGAAGTTGTTATAGTATATGTCACATATGCTATAGTACTTCTAGTATTATAGTGCACCCGGGTAAGGTTTTGGAACATACCCCTAAATGGAAAGCACCAATAGTCTGAGGCCATTCGTCGTACTGTGACTTCACCATCACGTCCCTGCTATGACATCCTTAATCCGCGGACGAGGACCGGCTGACTCGTTCGGGGTCGCATCGTGTGCTCGCGTGCGCACAGGCATGGAGGAGTCTTGATTCTCCCCCTTGATGAGAGGCACAGAGTACGGAGCGACGACGTCGAAGGCACGCACAAAAGAGCACTGTTAATGCACCGTTAGTGAACTTTGGAACTTGGCACTTTAATCTCTCAGTCCGCACCTGCGACACTTGACACACGCACATTTCTTCCGCGCACGTTTCTCTTCGTCAGGAATGCTGAATTGAGGTAAAACCCGACCGTTCTTGCCGCGCGATTTTTTCGGGATGCATAGGAGGAAGAGGAGGAGGAGAACGTGAAGCACGTGAATTCGTGCATTGTCATCTCGAATTTGCATTCCCTTTAAACGTTCGCGTTCTATTTTGCGCAGTTTGCATTGAATTGAAATGAAGTCATGATAACCATGACGCCGATTCTCAGGCGAAACCTACGACGAAAACCGTAGAACGTTGCGTTGTGTGCAGCATTCGATTGTTGTTGCGCGCAATTTTATACTTATAAATTTCAACGAACACAGGTTTAATTTTATTATTTTTATCTATTAACAAACTAATCTTTGATGTTTGTTAACCATTGTAGATATTAGTAGTTCTTTCCAAATCAGTGCCTAGGTGTTTTTATTGTTTTCAGGTATAATTACGATGTCTGGAATTCTTTGGAGGAAACTTATAAATAGTAATATTAATGTTACTATAACAATAGGGGTTGTTACTATAACAACAGGCTCTCTCAGGTTTTATCGTTGATGAAAAATTATAGTTTGAAGTTTTGAGAATGTCAAATTTAATTTTTTGAAATTTAAGTAGTCCTGGGAAAGAAGAATTTAGGATTTTCTGTGAGAAAGAAGATTTTCAAAGCTCTTTCTCTCTTGTTGTACGGTGCTCATAGGGTATTACAATGTTTTATAGCATTTTTACAGAATAGATCCTTTAATCTTTATAATTTTTGTTATCTTTAATCTAAAGAAGCTTTATAGAATGTTATAGATTAAAGTTCTACAGATTTACGTTTTACTTTGGTTGAAAACTGACGAGTAATATTACTTTTACATATTTTTACATATTAATTTTTTATTCTCTAGTGCAAATCCGCTGGAAATTTTCTTCAGCTTGTAATTATTTAAAAAAATAAAGTTAACAATCACAACTTGCTGCTATATGTAATAATTTTGCATTTTTATCATGTGATTTTTACGTCTTTAAAGTTTGTATATATTTACTTATAATTTACATAAACAGATTGTGTTTTTATCATATAATTGTTGCTCTCTTTTTTTGCCAAACCAACGAGTTTCTGATTAATGCAATTTGCTTGCTGTATGTTGATAGGATCTAAAATTATACAGCAACGCTACAGTTATTTCTTTCGCTCTCAGGCAAGTTATTTGTGGTATAAATACTTGTACATGTAACTAACATGTCACACAATGAATATAATTTTGAAATTCTTATATCTTCCTTTAATATGACGACAATTATGCGGGTACAATGATAATTGTTTTAATTGAATTCTGTGAAGAAATAAAAATTTTAAAGATTTTCTATACAAGCAATTTTATTTATTTTCATCTCTTAATACTTGCTAACTGCCTTCTGTTACAGGCAGAGAAGCCAAACATTTATGTTTTCCATAAAGTATATGGTTTAGTGTTATTCGCTTATCACTATGGAAGTGCTCGCCTCTGTGAAGCAATGGTTGGTGGTACACCTTATGTTTGCTATCACATTTTTTACATCCGGGTTGATAATAAATTTCTTCCAATGCATTTTATACCTTGGACTGAGGCCCTTCTCCAAGTACCTCTACCGCAAGATTAACTATTACCTCTGCTACTCCTTTTACTGTCGTAAGTATATCTTGTTTGTATTATAGCTTCTGTTTTGTTTCTAGAGAAATGAATACGTTCTAAACCTTTACTTCCAGAATTAGTATTTATGGCAGAATGGTGGGCAGGATCGGACCTCGTATTGTACATAGATAAGAAGGACTTTGATAAATATGTCGGTAATGAGCACGGCTACCTCTTGATGAATCACAGTTACGAAACCGATTGGTTGCTAGGTTGGCTGTTATGTGATCGCGTGAGGTTGCTAGGTGTACGTTAACTTTTAAGAATAAATTTGTAGAAGAAAAAAGAATGAGTCACTACATATATACAGGTACAATAAAAAACATATACTTTGAAAATATATATCTTTTAGAACTGCAAAGCTTATGCTAAGAAGTCGATACAGTACATCCCTACGTTGGGATGGGCATGGAAATTCGCTGAGAGTATCTTTCTAGAGAGGAATTGGGACAAAGACAAGGAGAACATCAAGAGTCAAATCAAGGAACTCGTTGAGTATCCTGACACAATGTGGGTATGTCTATTTCCTTTTTTATCTAAATGCATATCAGCTAATTTAGAGCGAATAATTTAAAGTGATAACATTTACTGCTAAATAATAGTAATATGGTTGTAAACATGTGTAAATGATTGATTATAGTTGCTGCTCTATCCCGAAGGTACACGTTTCACGCCAAAAAAGCTGGAAAACAGTCAGAAGTTTGCCATCGAAAAAGGTTTGCCAGTATTAAAATATCATTTAACGCCACGCACAAAGGGTTTTACCGCCAGCATTCAGCACATAAGAGACAAAGCGATAGCAATCTACGACATTCAGATAGCGTTCAAGCCGTCTGATCCTGTGAAGCCGACCATGAGGAATCTCCTCTTGGGGAAACCGCAGGAGGGACATATGTATGTTAAAAGAATTCCCATCGAAGAGGTGCCAGATGGGGACGAAGCTGCTGCTGAATGGCTACAGAAGCTCTATCAGCAAAAGGTAGTGTTATCAAGTTTGCTTTCTTGCATTCAATGCAAAAATTCGTACTATTTTAGTAGAAGCATAATTGCATCCAACGGAAAAAAGTTTGTACTATTTTGATAGAAGTATAATTCCATAATTGGTAATGTTTTTTCGAGCTCAAGTAGAAATGCTTAGTTCGAATTAGGAGCTTTGAGTAGTCTTCTATTTCACAAAGATAGAACCATATGTAATCATGGTAATGAACTTGGCCTGTTTAAGTTATATACATTATCCAACTTGAGTATTTCTAAGAAATGCATCAGAACCGTGAGAAGTGATTTCTGTTAAATGATTTGTCGCTCTAACGCGACAATATAATGTGATAATGTTAGACGAAATCTTTGCCTGGTAGGACCGTATGACGGAGAGCTTCTATGAAACCGGCGATTTTTTTGCCAAAAGCGGAGTGCCTAGAACAGATTCCTTCAGGCTAAAGAGAAGATACTATTCCCTCGCTAACACCATTTTCTGGGCGATAGTTGTCCTTGTACCAATGTTATATTACCTCTTAAGGCTTCTTCTATCTGGCTCGATTTTTGGCATTACCGTCGGGGTCGGGGTTATCTTTGTATGTAAGTAGTACCCTTCATAGTTACTTATTTATATCATAGTTACTTGTACATTATCATCATTTTGAACTATTAGTTACACTGTCATTCATATTCTTCAATCGTTGTATATTGATAAATCATTATAGTGATCATTGTAATACATTAAAAATTATATTTTAATTAAATTCTGAATGTAGCGAATTGAATTCGATTTTTTAAGATTGATTGCTTGACTTGCCTGCTGCTCTATTCCTTTTTTTTATACGTAATGCTCTTAAATCACAAAAGATATCTCAATTCATTTTAAATGTTATATTATTCTCATGGAAGCAAATTGAATTACAGTTTATGTGCTAATGTATAAAACCCTCGGAATGTCGGAGATAAGCAAGGGTTCGTCGTATGGTGCGGCGGATACGAAAAAAAACAAATAATTTCAAATTGTTTTGAAATTATTAAGGATGACTCCCGTAAAACATAAAGTGTTAAAGACGGCAAAAAACGGGTTAAGATTTTTTTTAGACGAAAGAAAGTGAAGAGAAAGAAGGCAGATACGTATACATTTACTTTATACTCTTATGTAATCCATTCAGTATGCGTGACCGTGTGACAAATGCGTTTTCTGTATGGATTAGATATGTAACACATAAACACACACAACTAACACGTACACATAAGATATATGTATATGTATAAGTATATATATACATACTTGGTATTATATAACATTTACATCTTTTTTTGTGTTGAAATTTTTTTCTTATATAGCAATTGTTATTGTTAAATAAACGATTTAATCCCAATCGTCCGGCAGTAGTTATTTATTTAAAATGCCTCGGACATTTTATATCTTCTTCCAATCCTAGATTGTATTTGGATTGGTAACGATAATTTTAATTTGTTTTACAATTTCGTTTTTCAATTTTAATTTCGAACTTTAACATTTATAAAAGGAGCTTATAGTAACGTTAAAATGTAAATCAGGTATATGTGTATACAGTATTATCTCAGTGTATACAGTATTAATCTATCATTTTTTCTGAGTATAATAGTATAAAACAGTAATTACTAATTATTTTATAATTATGTTACATGAATAATTCAAACTTGAGTTCTTACTATTCAATTATACAAAGTATATCATAGAATGCAGGAAATGACAGTAATAAGGTGCGCAGTTCAATGATGATTCGACAGATTTCATACTGGAGAAGCGATAGAACTCGAAGCTGTTCAAAGTTTTCAAAAATAAAAACTTGCGAATAAAGTAAATCTATCATTTAAAAACATGTTACTTTTTATTTGTGTTGATTCAAATAAAATTTGAATAAATTATGAGCAATAATTGAAAATGGACTCTTCGCCTTTAAAACATGATATTGTAGCACCAATATAAATACATATTTGTCAAATATCCGACGTAGGATAATTTAAAACCTATTTCAACAATTGTTATTTTTTAATGGCTGCAAAGTATCCAATATATACATGATTCGTTAATTTTATTTGATGATAGAAAACCATCTGAGAGAGATATGTTAAGTTTTAGGTTGATAAGCGATGTTTTCGTGATGACGTTCTTGATAACCACCAGCGGGGCCTGCGATGTAGTTGACAACTCTGAGTTTTCCCTTCGCATCATAAAAACCATATCGACCCTTGACACTTCCGTCCCGACGGCGCTCTTCCATTTTGTACTGTCGATTTTTTCTACGACGGAAACGAGGTATCAATCTTTTCGTTTCTCAAAAATGAAATTCTCATTAAGCAGCAATTAATATAATTATAATATGATGGCACAAAGCGATGTATGTTTACCCGTGTCCAGTATCAAACCCAAATATGTATGTTCCCGGTCCCTGATGATTCCTTATTTGAAAATCTATCCTTTCGTCTGGTGACCGGTCCGTTAGCTTCTTAGATAGCATAGCCGGATAAATTGTTGAAATGTTGCTTGCGTATGGCGACGCGACTCTTCCGCTTGTACTATCGTCGTGTATTGGCGACGTGATTGCGAGTGAAAAAAGTTTTAAAAGAAGCTACGAAGAAAAATGTACATAGATTTTAGAATAACTAAAAGTGTAGGATTAGCTTCTTATAATTTTATTTTAGATATGAATGTCTCTATTGACAATCGAGGAACTTTGTGTTTGAAGGATGAGGATGATAAGGGCAATAAGAAAGATGAAACAGAGACAGACCGAATGAAGAATAAATCAGAAAATTATGTAACACAAATTATATAAAAACGTAGGATACTACGAGAGACTTTGGTATATTTTTCTTATTCGGCCATTAATTTTGCATCAGACAGTAATAACAAAACTGAATATTTGTTACAATTACTCAGCGAAATGTAGCAACGTAATTTAATCACTTTCACATCTTCGCGGTCTGTTGGCTTTTCCGATTTACCCTATATTCTCATCTCTGGTATATACGTTATTTCGAAACTTACTACGATTATTATTGATTTTCTGTTTATTTATTTAATACAGGTACTTACAAAGTACTTGATATACATCATATCTTCTTCGATGAACAATTGCCGAAGAACTGATCGTTCGAACATGTCATACCTTCACGAACTCTCACTTTCTCCGGGATTAAATTCTCTCCTTTTTGTTCTCTCTCTCTCTCTCTCTTCTCTGACAATCCAGTGATTTTCTCTCACAAAAGATTTATCCGTAACAATAGTCATGGTAGTTCAATCGATAATTAGAAGAATTGCATAAGGGAGTAGTCGAGCGTGTCTCCGTCCGGAGGTATGGAACAATATTTTTTTTGTTTTTGCAACAATTATTTGTCTATCAATTTGTCTCACTGATACAAGCATTCTTAGTACTACTGAATAAATATGGGAAAAATGAAGAGGTTTATTCAGAAGTATAGAGCCTCTCTCTGTCTCTGTACAAAATGGTGACCAAAGTGATTCTCATTGTTCTATGCAGCCTTTACTTGTCGCTAATAGAACCAGCGAATGTAAGTAACTGAAAGAGATCTGTTAGACATAAAAAATATTTATTCAAATTCTGGAAAAAGTGCTGAATTTATTTGCCATTTATTATCAATAATATCTTAGCAAACAGCAACGTAACATTATTATGATCAATATTATAATCATCAATAATATATCAATATTATAATATTTTCTACTCAACTGTAGTAAAATGTAATTGTTATGTACATGTTACATTTACGTTGTTTGTTGAGTAGAAAATTATAATGTCGATATAATGTTAGTTAGTTAGTTTGTACTGCTAATGCCTGATTATGTACGCATATATAAAATAAGTGTGTGTGTGCGTGCGTGCGTATAACTAAGTCTTTGGTTCAGTAAGTTTTTCTGTGTGCAGTCATTAAAATGCAAAACAGGTGTTCATCAGGCGAACAATCAATATCAGAAAATCATGCAGATTTGCAAGAAACGATCTACGACTGATAATGATTATAGCAACTATTCTTCGTCAAGTGACGACGATAGCAATGATTCCTCGAGCGTAGATTTATTTGGTATAAAGTTCTTCATGAATGATGACAGCAAATCCTCCAACACGCAGTCTTGGAAAGATTCCAATGAGAATCGGTAGCAAAACAAGATAGAATTGTATCCTCGAATAATTGATACTATTATATATCAATAATAATAAATATCACTTACTTATATTACTTACGTTATTATTAATATCAATAATTAATGTCAATATAATAATTAAGGAATCACGGGAATAATCAGAGAAATGGTAATAATCGGCACTATTCCGTCAATTACACAAATGGAAACTGGAGAAATACCCAATACCTTTCTCGTGATAGCAATAATCGAGATCATAGTTATTTTGATGGAGCTGGCAGATCGAGTTACGACCAGATGTATGGCAATGGCAATTCCGAAAACTACGATAAACAGCAAGAACAAGTTGTAAGATATATCAATTGATCTCCAAATGTAATGTATAAATATTTGGTTTTTTCAAAATATTTTGAATTATTAAAAGAAACGCGACACAAATAAAAATAAATAAATAAATATAAAATAAGAGAATTGCAATTATCACCTACATAATGATTAAGATTCCTTATCTCTAATATTACGAAGATTAAAGAAATAATAATGAAGAAAAATGTTTCTATAATATAATAAATAATACAATATTTTATATGCTCTTTTTTAATTAGTTTTCAAGTTACTGTAGATCGTAATTGTCGTAATATCTCATCGTATAAATCTGTTTTTGGACTAAATATATCTTATGCGTGTTTTATGTAGTTTTAATTATTTAAGAATAATTTATAACGAAATATTATTTGAATTATAGTGCATCATCCAGTGTTTCTTCAACGAATTAAATATGGTAAATATATAGGCTATCTTAAAACTTAATAGATAGAGTGATTGATTTTTTCAATTCCGACTTTATCAGGTGGATCAAAGGGGGTTTCCCGAGCAAGTCTCGATCATCCAGTTTATGACACGTAATGTACACAATCCAGAATTACAGGATTTTATAGAGGAAGCTGTTATAGAATGTTTTCATTATTTGAATTCGGATATGAGGCAGAACAAATGTTATTTCTCGGAAAATCTCCTATCTTGTTTGGTTGATAAAGCAAAGGAAGTATGTATACAAATTTATTAATATAAAATTGTTTAAACTTAACAGATGTAGGCATTTTAGGATTATCTTCACAGAATAAGTTTTTAAGTATAAGTATTAAATTTGCATCCAAAAATTGAAATTTTCTCTAGCTAGTAAACCAAAGGATTAGAAAAATTTGAAAAAATTCTATAAATATAAATTACAAAAATATTGGGAATTATAGTATTTTTTTTGTCACTAACATAATTATTCTTTTTTAGAGATGTGACGATTGGGATGATTAGTAACATTATATAAATAAGATAGACGTTATATATATAAAATTGATTACCTAATCCTTTTAGTGAAACGAGAAGAAATAAGAAATAGGAAGAATTCTTTTTCACAAAAATGGTGACTTAGATATTATATATTATACTTATTAAACATTGTGATGCACATGTAATAATCATAAAAAGATATATATTAAATTAACATGTTGTACATTAATTAATATTATAACAATTTATATGTTATCTTGATTTTAGATAGAGCATAACTATACATTTTTATTTTCTCCATTACAAAAGCATGGTAAACTGCCTTTCCAGACACTTTTTTTTTGCAGAAGGCACTACTAAATACAACATCGCAACGATAAAGTAATAAATGAAAACGTTTCAAATATTGCTTGTCGATCGTTACTTCCTCTTCTTCAGGTCCTCGAATCGTTTCATCAAGTCATCAAAATCAATGTCATCATTCACGGATGGATTCACAGGCGAATCATTGTTCTCTGTCGGCACTGCTGGCAGATCCGGAAGTTGGTAGTTGTTCATCGGCATCTTGGACCTTGGTTGAGGTTTTGGTTTCTCATCTGACTATGTATGACAAATAATTGCATGTTTTATGGTTCGATATAATTTTACAAGAATTTTTGTATTTTATATAAATATCGTCTTTATTACATTTATTTTAGTTTTAATAATTATTCTCCAAAAATTAGAAAGATAAGAATCTTACGGTTTTACCTGTTTATTTAAATCAGGCGGAAAGTCAGTTCGGTATGGCGGTGGTAAATCTTCTTCCTAATAAATGATTTTTCAATTAATTATAACTAAGACAATTATTAGCTAATTATTATTAAGAAAGTATAGCCAATTATTATAATTGAGAAAACTGTTTCATTACTATTGTTATTGCTGATAGAAAAATATAATTTAACAAAATTTTTGTAAAGAATACAAGTTACTTACAGGTTTGTTCGAGTTGGCATTATCCAGAGGTATGTTATACGAAAATGCAGCGGGATTAAAAGGGGTATTCTGGTCTTTTTCAATAGAAGGTGGAGACATTGGAGATACGAATCCTAAGGAAGAGGTATCTTTCTCCGAATCCTAGAACATTGTGATACTATTAATGATGTAATGGTTTAAATGATCATATGAAAATGATTATTGGACAACTTTGTAAATTAAACTTGCCAATTAATTTTTTTTAAATTTATTAAAACTACATGTGTCCTTCCATATCTTCGCAAAAGAAATTTAAATTACCACACTCGAATGGAATCCAGGATTAGGTAACAGAGGTGCCTGTGGGAAACCTATGAAGCCGGGAGGATGAGGTACTCCTCCGCTGGCTGTATCCAGATTATTCCTCGATTCCCCTCCATTGGCTCCTATGTCTATCAATAATGCATCCTGGGCTTCTGCCATTACTTGCGGATCCGGTTCATATTCCACGTTATAATTCTTAGCGATTTCTATTAGATATTTTTCCACGAGCAATTTTGATGGCGATTGTACACTCATTTTGTGCTTCAATTTCTCCGATATGGTTTGAATTGCTTCCTCCCGACATGCTTCCGTATACTGTTTACCATATTTGGATGTCAAGATGTCTGCTATCACCTTGATTTCCTGCACATCTGTCTGGATGCGAGGCGCTGCCCAGAGGATGGTTGATATAGCTTCTGCCAGACCTTCGTCGAGGCTTCTAAAAAAGTATAAGTTTACTTATATATGACGATTAACTTTAATATGTAAAATACTTAAAATACATGTCGTTTTATTTTTATTAACTTTATTTTAGTTGATGAATTATTGATAGTTAGGTATAGCTTTCTTTTTAGAATTGGAACCACATTTTAATTTCTGATCCAACTTTCATATGAACATTTCATTTGAGAGGAACAACCTAATATTATTTATTGACATTTTGTTTGTTAAAAAGTTTAACATGTGAAGGAAATATAAGGAACATAAATGTTACATCATTATACATAGAGTCATGATACCAACTTCATTTGCTGGATGAGACCAAAGCGTGCCAGCAGTAGATCACAATACATCTCTAGCAACTCCATCGCCTCCACCATATAGTCCTCACGGATGATGTGCTCCACTCTGATCTTAGCACGTTCTGTTTTGCCAGCAGCAATGAAATCAGCGATCTCTCGGCGTGCCTTCTGGGCCAGCTCTGTTTTCTTCTTTTCTAGCAATTTCAACCGGTTGATTGCTAGACGCAAATGCGTCTTCAACTTGGTATAGTTCGGCCCGCTTGAGAACATTCTTGATGTGTTTTCGCCACCAGCTACGTCTCTCTCGTTTTTATACTAAAAATTCTCTAGTTTATATTTATCTGATTTTAACTTCCAAATGGTTAAAATTCTATGCCAAGATCCAATGTACATTTTAAAACTATCGTAAAATATAAATTAGATAAAAGCCGCGATTGTAAAGATATATTTAGTCTAATTCTTATCATAAGAATGTATGATTATTTTTGTATCAATGAATCTTCCATTATCATTGTCAAAGAAACGTATTGCAATATTCGTGACAAAATTTACGGATTCATTGATTCAGTTCAATTTTGAGTCATATTTGTATATTTTTTCTTGGCAACAAAAAGATTAAATGTCAAGAGTGGAAATAAAATTATTTTAGTGCACCTTCTGAAGACGATAACGTAACCTCTTCACTGATAACGAAAATGACAATTGTCGAGTGACATCACTCGAGTTGTTATGCCCAAATCACACTAGCGATTGGCGATTGCGTTTGCGTCTGCGTTTGCATTTACGATTGTCTCTTGACCAATCAGATTGCCAGCAGCTTCCTTCTGATTGGTCAAAAAACAATCATAAACGCAGATGCAAACGCAATCGCCAATTGCTAGTGTGATTCGGGCATTATCATTCACCACGATTGCTGCGAGTACTGCCTGTACTATTCAGTTCTAAGCGCTGCCAGTGATGTCGCTTTTTTACACATGCGCATTGAGAAAATGGTAAGAAAATTGTTACGAAAACAGCGCTCTTAGGCACTCCTTGTTTATTTATTTCTAAAAACATTGTCTGAAAATTAATAAATAAATTTTGTAATAAATTATGAAAAAGTTGTCTACTTTTTTTTATTATTTAAATTTATGTGTGATAAAGTTGTTTATTTCTGGATATATATTTTATATTCTTATTTGTCATCAACCTCGACGTTAAGTCCGTTAAAATTTTTAATGCCATGTATAATGTGTATAACAAACTGCTGGATTCGTTCAAACACCACACATAAAAGCAGCATCACCAGGGGTACGTTCCAAAACCTTACCCGGGTAACTATAACACTAGAAGTTGTTATAATATATGTCACGTATACTATAGTACTTCTAGTATTATAGTGCACCCGAATCAGGTTTTGGAACGTACCCCAGATGATATCTCAGTGGGAACACCAATGTCGAATCGACATCGATTCGATGTCTATAGGTTTGTTCGCGTCGCTTGCCCCAACATGCTCCTACTCGCTCCAATACGCTCCAAACTATAGTATTACGTTACGTATACTATAGATTGGAGCGTATTGGAGTGAGTAGGAGCATAGCTGGGGTATCGACGCGAACAAACCCTATTTGATACGCGTATCAAGTCGATGAATGGTCGATGGTCGAATACTTGTCGATATTTTTGTCATTTTTGACTTCATCATAATAAAAATTCTTTTTATATTAATTAAACAACTGTGAATATTATAATATTAAATATATATAAGATTATTTTTGCTGTTAATAAACAATTTATAGACAATATATAAAATTTTTATTATGATGAAGTCAAAAAATGACAAAAATATCGATAAGTATTCGACCATCGACCATTCATCGACATATGCCTCGTCTACACGCTGTCTTTAAGATAGTGTGTTAAAGTGGCCTGATGTTAAAGTGCGCGTGTAGCCGTGTCAAACCAATCTTTAAGTGGAACTATCTTCAAGATAGTAAGAACCCCAGTTTAACATAGAGTATTCTAAAATATCGATTTATATCGATTTCTGTTTTATGCCTTTTCTTTTGATCCACTTATTATATAAGTGCAGCGCCAAATAATAAATATGTATCCATTGGTTATTCATTACTAATGAATTTATTATTAATAAATTTATTATTAAAGTAACTCGTTTTGCTACGTCTAGTCACCATACTAGCTGTAAGAGGTTATGTATCGTGCGAAATAAAACAAACTATCGATAGAGTATCGATAGTTATCGATCTTTAAATACAGCGTGTAGCTGAGTTGTCATTTCAAGTGCAGTATACTATCTTACAGATAGTTTGTTAAAGATAGCGTGTAGACGAGGCAATAGACGTCGAATCGACGTCGATTCAAAAGTGATGTTCCCACTGGAACTTGAAGTGAAATTTATGTATTTTTCACGTTAATATTTCTTTTGACCCAAGAAGAACAGAAAGTTAAAATAACGTCAATTTAATGTCATTTTGATTTTGTCATATTGACATTATTTTGATTTTCTATTCTTCTTGGGTAGTTTCATTTTGTAAAATCTTTTTTTTTGTTACAGACAAGCTTTAATTGTTACAGACAAACTTAATGTGGACACTAAATGATATCAGACCTGTTACATATTATTGCGGAAAAAATTTTTTCATACATAATTATCATATATAAATATCATAATTATATATATATATGCATATATATATATATATATATATAATTATAAATATCATATTATATATATTTTAACAAAATATATACCTATTATATCACCATGTCAATAAAATATACATTTATTGTATTGTATTGTAATCCCAGATAGCACAGAGAATTCGAAAAGAATTCTTTTTTGGTCCCCGATTTACAAAATGAATTCTTTTTCCATCCCATTTCTGTTCTAAAAGTATTTTCAGCATTCCAAAAGACTTCACTTTTATGTCATCATTTGTGAGTTCTTTTTTAGATTCAAAAAGGATTCCTTTTCGAGTCATAAGAATTCGCAATGAAAAGGAATTCTTTTCTAGTTCATTTTGAACAGATTACGCGAATTCGAAAAGAACTCAAGAAAGTGAATTCTTTTTGAAATCAAAAGGATCAGTTGTGCTATCTGGGATGTTATATCTTCTACTCTTCATTAATAGCTGATATAATTTTATCATTGTTCATCATTGTGGTATGTAGTGAGTACCTTCCACATAATGAATTTGTTCTTTACCATCGATAACCTGAAAAAAAGTTTTTTGTTACAAAGTTATTTTAAAAATCAAAATCTTATATCAAACCCAGTTGGCAAACAAAATTCAGTATAACTCAAAAAGGATTCATGGATTGAATTCCTTTTGAATTCATAAAAAAGAATTCAATTTGAGTTCATAAAGGGTTCACTGAACTTCTATCGAATCCGTAACAATGTTTTTACCGACTCCTGAATTAGTCATCAAGAGTTCATAAAGCATTCATAAATCAATCCTGCTATGTCAGGTAAAATGAGATCTTAAAAAGTTCGTAAGACACTCACTTTTCTTTGAAAAACTTTTAAACAACTTTATACTCTATAAAATTGATTAAAGTAAATTTAATTTCATAATAAATAATAAATAATAATAATACGTAATAATAATAACTACAATGGATAACAGGTAAGTATAACAATAATAATAACAATAACAATAATAATAACAATAACAATAACAATAATAACAACAACAACAACAACAACAACAACAACAACAACAACAACAAAGACATAATAATAATTTTTTTTTTTCATTTCTTTCAGATGAGAAATTCAAAACATAAACTTTTTAAGAACTCATTATGAAACTAAAATTACCTGACATAACAGGAACAGTTTATGAACTCTATATGAATCCTTTTGGTTTAGATTAAAAATTCATAAAGAATTCATGAAATTTCCTGAGTTCTAAATGAACTCTTTAAGAATCATTATTGCCAACTGGGAAATTTTTTATCAAAATTATATTTATCTTATGCAGATCATAATTTTCTTCAGTAAAAGAGGCAATCGGAAATGTGGGTTTTAGCAATGTTATATTTTCTATTTTTGATAGTCAACATTTAGTTCTTTTGGAAAGTGAACATGAAATATTTTTAATTTCTCTTCCCACGTGTTACATTTATTCAACTCTAATAAAACTGTAAATAATGATAATTGCATTTCATATGATAAATAATAAAAAAATATATTAAATTAAAAATTTCAAAAATTTATTGAATTCTTGAACTAATAAAAAAGTAAAAGTAAGTACAGTAAAAAAAATTATTGGTTATTTTCCATAACATACCAACCATTTCTTTGTTAACTGTGGTGTACATTTCCAATTCTAAGTAATATTTTTAATTTGTAACTCTTGTAGTGAAGAAAAGATCAGATATTGATTAACCTAAAATTGTAATTGATCAGGAGGTCCGTCTATTAATATTTACCGTCCTGATTAATATGGACGCCAAATATTATTAGCTTCTAATAATCTTACTAATTCGATGTTTTTACTAATTAACAATTAAGAATCCAAATAAATAATCCACTAATAGAAGGTATACAAGTTTATTATGTGAATCAAAAGATAAGTTATATTATGTAAATTTAAATTAATAAATATTATGTAATTTGAAATAAATGTACTGTCACTTTCAAGTCATTATATGACGATATCATCAATCATAAACAATTTATAATTATCAATACGAAAATACATTATACGAGATGATTTTTGTTTACTGAAATACGCGGATATACTATCTTAATTTTCAAGAGAAAAGTGTTTATTACAATTATTCCATTGTCCATGATTGTTCGAACCAAAATCCATCTTGTTCAAAAGAATTTCTTTAAGATCTCCAGCGATACCAGAGATAACAATTTCTTCTTCAGCATTATCATTGATTATATGAGTTTGGCTGATTCATTATATTTTTATTATTTTTCTAGCTAATAAATTCTACAATAAAATGTCTTTATTCAATTTTAAATAAAACAGATGTATGTAAAATGAAAAAAAGAATACAATTTAAAGTTATATGTATGTACGTACCAACAGAAAATGGTACTAATAGAAACAATCAAGATTGAGGTTGAAGCGTAAATAAATCACACATTTGTAATCCTTTAAAATTTATTCTTTCTGTTATTATACGTATTCTTCATTATACATATCATATTTTTGTGATATCCATATTAATGGTATCTCGTCGCTCAAACATGAGCGATTGGAGGGGGGACAGGGATGATTTGACGAAGTCGACGAATTGGAAAAATGTGCAAACTTCCATCTCTGATCAATGTCCCTTTTTGCCTACTTTGGTATTGTATTTATGCATTTATGATATGAATATCCGGTAAACTTTGACATCTAATGCATTTATCAGTTTCCATTGTATGTAAAACCACTTTCGTCACAATTCTACAGGGTGTCCCATTATTATTTACCAAGTGTTCGTCTGCAGATAAAATGGACTAAACTGAATCAAAAAATTCTGTACCATTTGGCGATTTTTGCAATAGTTATCGAGTTATTAATTATTAAAAATTGCCGTATTAGCCCGACCTACCGTCAATTGCACACTAAAAAAAAGTTGATTTAACTAAACTGTTCAAGCAATAATAACAAAATTTTTTTATCTTAACTAATTGTTTAGTCTGTCTGACAATTTTTAGTCTAGACAAAGAAATTTTTGTTTGTTCCAACTAAAAATTTATTTGACAGCCTGTGACAAATTGATTTAATTGAATCAATTTCTTTTTCCATTCAGTGCAGAAACGGCCTCCGCTTTGAGTTGTAATTGTCTCTCATTTTTTTTTTATTAAAATGAAATCTAGCCGCACAGAAAAATGTACTTTTGTGCGTATGTGTACACATGTACGTACATGTATGCGTGCGGAAATACATACACAAACAATGTGTGACATAGGATAGCGCATCGAATAATAATTTTCTTTTACTGTTTCCGTATTTATTAATTAAAACTTTAGAACATGTTATAAGAATAGTGAAAGAAATTCTTTTTTAATAGAAATATATTTTCATATATTTTTTATATTGATACAAGTAATAAAATTTATGATGTTTTATATTTTAAAACAGTAAAATTACTAAAATTTTATTGAAAATACATTTGCTCTTTTATCTTGCCTGAATACTTTTGTAATGAGCTAAGAAAAATAGAAAAATCTGTTCTGTTGAAGAGCGAAACCTGTCGGCTATGTTACCGCTATATTCTGAGTATTCTACCTGTTTGTACAAAAATAATCGTAACTTCATTAAGTTTTTGAATTTTGACATAAGCCTTGGGCAAAATAATCTTAAAGGTATTATTTTTCAAATAAAATGGTATTGATTTTTTAATCTTCTAAAATCTCTCAATTCCAATGCACGTTGTATAAAAGATTCTGATAAAATCTTTTCAATTAGACAATGACTAAGAAGAATGAAAATATTCTGAAAAATATTATAATAAATATTAAATTAAATTCTAGTTGGAAAATTTGTAAAATTTTAATATTATTTTAATATTTTGATAAACTTTAACCGTATAAATAAATCTAATTTAAAAAGTATATCACAATAGTTCTAAAAACAAAATGTACAGTTAACATTTATTTTATATACAAATGAATTTACAATGTTCATTGAATGTCAAAGTGTACCGGATGTCATAAGAATGAGAATGCACGAATACATTATGCTAAACAGATGTTCGTGTGAATTTCTTTTTATATTCCACGCTTTATTTTATATAATTGTTAACTATATTTTTTTCTTAATATATGATTCTTCTCACACACTCACACAAAATAATGTTTATCACTTAATCTTAAACAGAAATTGACAATAGTGAAATAAACAATATTTAACATACAATAATAATAGAATAAATGTTAGAAAAAAATTCCTAAAATTTTTATTTATTTTGTTTGTTAATGTTTATTATGAATTTTAGAGATATGTTATGAAATAATTAATTTAAAAAGTAAAACAATTGTTATTTTAATATCTGGGATAATTATTATTTATGTATGTCTTTATGTATATCTTCACGTAAGTTACATGTCTAAATTGTACGTTTCAATGCTCAGTTATCAGATGGCATGCGGTATCGTATATGATTACTATACAAGCAAACATTATTAAACGATTATTGACTGCGATTATTGAGAATTTGTAATGTCTTGCATTTAAAATGTACAGTGCATTTAAAACGTATTTTATTTTTCTAGTCAGTCTGCATATACCAACTATACCAAAGAGATGCCCGGAGTTTAGTAACTGACGGATTTCATTTCTTAATAATTCAATAAAATAACAAAAAAAATAAAAGAAGAAAAATTGTGCTTAAAAAATAATAAAGTAATAATGGAAAAATTAATTGAAACTTACCCAAATTAAATAAAATTCCAATTTCGAAATAAAGAGAAAATTCAGCCAGACAAAGTAGCCTTTATTGACGATTTCGCTATCTCGAAAAGGACAGTATACGTCAGATATAGTGCCTCTTCAGTAGGAGTTGAATTACTGAATATACCAAATAACGCGCACGATTACAAATTTATTTCTTAAAAAATATTTTAATTAACAAGATACTTTCAGATAATACTCAAGAAAACTCAGTGAACGCAATGAACTCAGTGAACGTAGTGAATATTAAAATTAAAATATGCAGTGAACTTATGTGAACGCAGTGAATATAACGTTTTAAATGATTAAAAAAATCAAAACGTGCTGTCTGCACCGAGTCAATTTGACTGGAGCGTTCACGAATTCTTTTGTCCGTCTTTATTTTAACAGTTTTTTAATCATGTTACCCCAGAGAGGTTAATAAGAAAATTTTAGGTTCATAAACTTTATTTTTCTGGTGCATTTTTTAAATTTTAATATTTTTTATAGATTTTTTTATTTTTTTCCCATACAGCACCGAAAGGTTATCTAAACATTGCAAATTTTGAATTGAAATATTTAATTATGGACGTTAAAATAAATCTGCAATGTTACTTTACATCAACGCTGAAATGTCCGCTTTGAAAAATATTACAATGTAAGACTAAATCAACGTAATTATACGGTACAAATTTGATAAATTGAAACGCGTTGCTATAAAAATGCATAACAATCCAAGTGTCTTCTAATGCCATATGGGAAATACCAAACAAGGAGCAATAAATGACGACATATTTTTACAAATTATATGAAAATGATCTTTATTAACGTTTCGACCTTTAATTTTAGTCCTAAAACAAGTTAATCTTTTAATATAAATAAAGAAATATAACAATCAAAACGCAAGAATACATATTAAATAAAAGACGACAGGAGTTATTCAGTCCGGTGGTCATTATTACAAAGTTTAAATGCGTTAATTTCCGCATAGTAATTTGAATGCGTTCGTGTAAACAATCAAGTGTAAAAGGTGTCTGTATGTTAGTGACAACGTTCTTCGGACTCCTTTTTGATGGTATGACACATTAGACATATTCTTACTACAAGACCGAAGTGTCGTAAAACCGAGTAGAGATTGCTCAATTAAAAAATGCAAAAAATTGGCGGTGATTAATGAATATTTATAAAACTGTTGCACATATCATAGCAATTAAACAAATTTATATAACGCTAAGCAATGGAAATCAAATATAATGTTATGAAAAAAAAAATAAAATCAAACTATTCCCCTCTTATGTCCTTTATATCATTTCAATGCTCTTTCAGCTTTTCGTAATATTATATTATATAGTGAGGCTGAAACTTTCTAGAAATTTTCAAATTTCCGAAAAAATGTATTCTCGTGCACAAAAATTATAATGTTATACGTTATATCAACAATAAGTATAATATATGTATAATAAAAAATGTGTCATATAATTTATAAATTTAAGAATATTGTCATAAATGCTGTTAGGTTCTCTGTGTCTTTTTGTTATATAATATTGTTATATAATATGCATAACGCTTCAAATTTAATAGATAAACTTTGAGAATATATAAAGACAAGAGATAAGAAAAAATTTGTTGTAATATAAAATAATAAAACATCAAAATATATTTAGACACATGTGATTCACACGTGATATCAATTTGGACACATATAATTCACATCTTTATATATTCTCAAAGTTTATTGATTTAATTATAGGTATTGTAACACTTATTTTCATAAAATATTCATGTCTTAAATTTGACAATAGTATGAATAGCAAACTTACACAAACTTTGATATCTAATGCACATATTAATTTTAATTAGTACCAAAATCATCGGCAATCATTAAGTTGTATACAACGGCAACAAAAAGAATAACTAGCTGCGATAATTGTCAAGACACTTTATCAAGCACAGTTATGCTTAATTTTTATCAAACAAAACTTCAAGTAAAATATCTTAGAAACTAAATTAGTTTTTTGACAATTTAAAGGCATTGTTTAACATAATGTCGCTGTCCAAAATATTGTGACCAGTCCGAAATCAAACTCGAGATTAAATAAAAAGTTATTCTTTGCGTTCCCATTTTAATTTCAGTCATATGTAGTTGAATATATTTACAGTGATTTTGTTCCTTAGGAGAATAGTTTTATTTCAATTTTTAAAATTTTTCGTAAATTAGCATTATCTTTAAAATTTCATGCGTAAATTGATATTGCATAGATCTGAAACTCTCTTTGGTGATTAAAGGCAAAATATTTGAATTTTTCTAGCAATTTTGCTGAAAGCTTTAGTGCTTTACTAGTTATAAGAAAAAAACTAGTTATAAGAATACGAAAATATAAAAATATGATAATATAATAATATGAAAAAAATTGTTTAATTTTTCAAAAATCTTCCAGATACACAGATACACACACATATTTTTGTATATTTCCATGTGTAATTACAATGGTACTAAATTCTAATTTTTAATTATATTTAGTGCAAAATTAATAAAATTATATATTTTTTTTAAATTATATTCAAAAATTATATTCAAAATATACTTTTATATACTTTTTCAATGTTTTCATGTTTTCTTTTAGTTTAGTTGAATATTTTCATAAGAGAATGAACGGGTAAGAGGAAGAGAAATAGAAGACATCTGTCCACTAAACAGAATTTGATGTCTCTTTCTCTCCTTCTCTTAGTTACATTATTATTATTTTTGTAGTATGTACTCCAACACGTTTTGTACAAAAATAATCATAAATTAAGTTTCCGAATTTTGATACAAGTTTTGTAACAAAATAATTAAAAGTATATGTAATTTTTTCAAGTAAAAATTTATTTTTTTATTTTCTTCACTGAACTAATTCCTTACGCTTTAAATATCAAAGTATAGAGTGGATGTCATAAGAATCTTAAATGCACAAATACACACACATTATGTTAAATAGATGTAGCAATGTAATTTAAATTATTTTTTTGCATGTCACGGAATAATTTATATATTTTTCTTTAAATAAAATAAAAATGTCTGTTTTTTATAAAAAGTAACAAAACATTAATGGTTAATTGCGGCAAATGTAAGCCAAAAACGAAGTCAACACTAGAGTCCTTCATTTATAAACGTTTAATATTTGCGCGCGGGCTGTAAAGTACAGTTTTAAATTTAATAGATAAAAATTTCAAAATCCATTAAATTCGAGTTTCAAGAAAATAAGGTGGTAATATGGGAAAATAACGGAAAAGATTTAAAGAAAACACTTTTCTATCTATAAAGATTTTTTTGTGAGTATATACATAACAAATTTTATGACATGCAAAAAAATGATAATACTTTTTTCAAATATCACACATAGTTATTTTAACGTGCATCTAAATTAAAAAACAAACTTAATTTATTCTTGAGCGTACTTGAATTCTCTTCAATTGTGAGAAAAAATATAATTGTAATATAGGAATAGTAATATCACATGAATTCTCATATTACGATCTTCGCCATGTTTGAACCTATCTAAATTTTGAAAATAGATAAGCGCCAATAACGTTAAAAGCAAGTTCCCTATTTTAAATACAGAATATAGCAAGTTTTAGTTTAAACATCATCAAAAGCAAATAATTTATTAAAATACATGATTTTATACCTTGTAAAAGTTTTGTGATAGGCAAAAACCAATCATGTTTTTTCATAGTCTTAATTAATTTAAGGATATTAAAAGAAGACAATTTTTAAGTATTTGTGATTAATCATTGCTAAATAGTTCTCATGTATTCAAATTTTTTGACAGCAATTTCCAAATTACAACTTTCTCCTATATTACCATCTTCTCTGTAGTAATTATTCAATTTAGTTTCGATTCCAATAACTTTGACCTTGGCATGCGTTGTTGAAGTCATTATTCTAAGTAACCTGTAAGTTTTAGTCTTTGTTTATTAAAAAGTTATCAACAAAAGAAGCGAAATCATAGTAGAATTATACATAGTAGAATATATTATAATAAAAAATAAGTGAATATAGATTTTTTTTGGAAAAATTAATTAAACTATTTTTATTAGTAAGTGAAATGAATATAAAAGTTCTTCTATTCTACTTATTATAACTATAAACTATAAACTTAGATATTTTAGGATAAACTTAGGTAATCCTAAATTTATATGACGACATATAGAATAATTATATCTTTCATTATTAAATATTAAAATTTAACAATTTGTATTAAAATCAAATTTTACAACATATCGAAACTTATTCTTGATGGTCAAGTAATAACAAATAATAACTTTTTGTGTGCGTTTCTTTAAAACGCATTTAATTATTAATAAAATTTACATCGACTTTACATATTATCTAATAATAATTTCTCAACGTTCTTTTCCAAATTCAAATAATGCGTAATTTCAACTGATCAGATAACAATTTGAGTTGCACTGTAATTAAATGCATTTTCATTTTCCTATTTTCTTAATTGCAAATTTATTAAAACTTTCAAATACATTTAAAAATCTATATACATCCGGTAAACTTTTTTTCTAACATTCTTTAATTTCAAATTATGTTCAACCTATTTTGGCAACAAAATTTTTATAACTTTTTAATAAGCGATGAGCGCCAATTAATTTATAAGGAAAAGTTCTTTTTCATTTTCGTTAAAATATTAATCGGCATTTCGAAAATTGGCGTATAGAATGTTATAGAAGTAGAATATATAATTTAGAAGTAGAAGTAGAATAATGCATGTAGAAGTAGAATAATGCATGTAAAAGTAGAATATGAGAAACGATAAAAAGACCTGCAAGTAGATATTATAAGGTCCAAATGTGCTTTGACTTTGGCTTAAGCAATTTTATTGAGTAAGTGTTACTACTACGTTGGTACGTTCACGTTTGCATTATATTTGATATTGTTTATAAACATTACTCAACAAAATTGAAGAATCACTTGAAGTCAGCGTCAAAAAAACTAAATTCAAAGTATTGTACCTTCGCTAAAAATAATCGTAGAACAACTTTCAAATCTTAGCTTTTGAATGGTTCCAGGCTGCTTTCTCTGCAATGATTTTTGTAAAAATGGCATCAATTTAAAGCAAACCTTGAAAAGTTAAAGAATAAACTTTAATTTTGACAACGCGCACGGAGAGAACGAAATTTATTCTCGAAATTTTATTAATTTTAGCGTAAAATTTGACATTTTCTCTATAAAGTATAGATTTTTAAAGAAAATACCTGAAAATGCATTACTCACTACCAATTGTCATAACTTGGCGAAAAAATAATCGTAGCGCAGTTTTTAAAATGGCACTTTAAAGAGAAAATGTCAAATTTTACGCTTAAATTAATGAAAGTTCGAGAATAAATTTCGTTCTCTTTGTGCGCGCTCTTAAAGTTAAAGTTCATTCTTCAACTTTTAAAGTTCACTTTAAATTGACGCCATTTTTACAAAACTTATTGCAGAAAATGAAGCTTCGAACCATTCAAAAGCTAAGATTTTGAGTTCCAAAACGCTTTTTGAAAGTTGCTCTACGATCACTTTCAGCGAAGGTAGAGAGAGTTCGTAACAAGATTTTAAATTTAGTCTTTTTTGGTGCTTCAAGTAAACCTTTAATTTTGTTGAGTAGTGTATTTTACACTTCTAATTCTCTTAAAATTAGAATGCAATGACATCTTGTTCCAGAGTTTGTGTACTTTGAAAAAAATAAAGGTGACTATGAGTCGACCGAGTTCGTATATAAGCGTTGATGCAGAAGAAGAAATCGTTATCTCTGGTATTGCTGGCCGATTTCCTAATAGCGACAATTTAAAAGAGCTTCAAGAAAATCTTTTGAACAAGGTGGATCTTGGTTCGAGCGATCATGGACGGTGGAATAAATGTAAGTTTTTATTTTAATATTAAAATTTCTTTTCAAAACTTATTTTTAAGAATATTCATATTTTAAATTGATCATAATTAAAGATTTGCAATATCTGATACAATTTTTAAAAACAATATTGTGTGTGTGTGTGTGTGTGAGCTTGTGAAACAAAAACGGTTCTTGAAATTTATGTCGAAAATTATAAATTATATTTTATTATTTAAACATTTTCATTTTTTTGTTATTTCTAATATTATAGATTGAAAACGTTTTGTTACATATTATTAATCTTTAAAACATTATCATTCTTTATGTTTTTATGTTTTTTTATGTTTTATGAAGAGAACATATAATATTCTTATAAAATATAAGTTTATTCTCGCATTTTTACTGAGCTCGTTGACTTCAGTGACTTTAAAACTCAAATGAAGGGAGACTAGTCGACATCAAACTGGCATATGATTGGTGAGCTGCGAGCTGACTTGGTTTTGTCAGACTTTCAACCGCAGTGATTCACCAACTTTTCTGAAATCTAGATTCGATTTCAATTTTTAGGAGATTGATAAATATCATCTCAACTTCTGAGATGAAGAAATTATTGCGAAAAATATTACCTCAGCCAGGATTCGAACCTGGAACTCCCCCATTCCGTGCGGGTGTCATACCAATTCGACCACCGAGGCATGTGATAATATTTATCGCAATAATAAGTACACTAAGAAAGACGCTACCTCAGGCAGCGCCTCTAGTGAGGGACACCAAATTTTTAAGTCATTGGTGGGATATAACAGTAACGAAAGATCATTTTCTTTGCCAGTAGAAATTAAAACTCAAATGAAGGGAGACTAGTCGACATCAAACTGGCATATGATTGGTGAGCTGCGAGCCGACTTGGTTTTGTCAGACTTTAAACCGCAGTGATTCACCAACTTTTCTGAAATCTAGATTTGATTTCAATTTTTAGGAGATTGATAAATATCATCTCAACTTCTGAGATGAAGAAATTATTGCGAAAAATATTACCTCAGCCTTCAGTGACTTTAGTTTTCTTGTCAATCAAGCTCTATCATTTTTATTTTAATGTTATAAATTATAATCATTATTTAAGATGTATTTGAACTTTTTTATGAAATATTAAACTATTCTTTTATGAAATATTATACTATTTTTAATGGAATATTATATAGAATATTACTATTTTTAAATTAAATCCTAAATTACTCGCTGAAGATTGAGACCTAAGATCCTTTTGATTTAATTATTATTACAGAAGAAAATTCACAAGGCAAAGCCGAAATATCTTTTTGTATTTTTACAGTAGAATTTTATAACATTTGTAATTTATTATATATTATTATATTTTACAAAGATTCAAGATTTATTATTATATCTTATTATAATATATATAATAAGATAAAGTAACATATACATATATACAATATAATAAAATTCAATATATAATAAAACTATAAATTATGTTTTATTATATTGTGTATTACATCATTAAAAAATGTAATAATAATATACATAATAACTATGACATACATAATAAGACTAAAACATAATTATGTAACCTATTAATGATTATAGATCGATGTAACTTTAGCTTACTGTCAACTGCATTGTACTGTGAAAGCCCCTTTTTAATTGTTATTTATTAATACATTTATTTACTACATAGCTTATAATATGCCCCATCGAATCGGCAAAGTAAACAATATAGAAAAATTTGATTCCGAATTTTTCAATATACCTGTTACGGAAGCTCATATAATGGATCCTATAGCCAGAATGTTACTCGAGCATACTTATGAAGCAATTATCGATGCGGGTGTAAACCCAAAAGAATTACGTGGGACAAGAACGAGTGTTTTTACAGCAGTTACTCTTTCTGAGACTCAAACACATTTTTCTAATAAACAGGTGTAATATATTTTTATTAATGTACAACACAATTAATAGAAATTTATTTGAGAAAATAATAACTATGTAAAGATCTTTTTGGCAAATATGGAAATCTGTCTTCTTATTATATAAATAGAAATTATATAATAATTTTAAACAGTTTTTAGAAATAAACATTTAACTTATTGTATTTATATTTATATGTTTTATATTTATTATATTTTTATATGTACATATTATATAATTTATATATTGTATTTCTTTGTTATATACGTTTCTTGTTATAATGCGTATTTTCAAAGAGTTTTAAATAGCAGTTCTAAATACTTTTTATCCTGTATATAATATATATAATAAAACTTCTCTCTCTTCCTCCCCCTTTCTTTTTTCCTTTCATTCTCTAACGTTTTTACCCTCTTTTATCACTCTTATTATATTTCTTTCTTTATACGTGATTGTTGACTATATTTTTTTTTCTAATCACGATTCTTCTCTATTCACATACACGTATACACATATTGTATTATATTATAATCTTCTGCTCATTCTTCATTAATAGTTGATATAATTTTATCGTTGTTCATCATTGTGATATGAGTACCTTCCACGTAATGAATTTGTATTTTACCATCGGTAACCTGAAAGAAAGTTTTTTGGTATAAATTTATTTTAAAAAGACGCTTATATCAAAGACTTTTATTGAAACTGTATCTACCTTATGCAGACCATAATCTTCTTCAGTAAAAGAAATAATCGGAAATGTGGGTTTTATCAATGTTATGGGTGTTTTAAGTCGGGGTAATGAAGATATATCATAATCCTGTATAGCAATTATATGATTATAAATTGTCAAACATATAAGTTTTTGATTTTTGATGGTCAATTTTAACTCTTTCGGAAAGTACACATAAAATATTTTTAATTTCTCATCCCATGTGTTACATTTATTCAGCTCTAACAAAAACTGTAAATAACAATATTTGCACTTTGTAATAAAAAATATGATAAGTAAAAATATCCTTATTTCATACAAAAATTCATTGGATTCTTGAAACAATAAAAAAATTTATCTTGTTATTCTTGTTTACTTTAAAATTTATGTTAAAATCCTTCAACTTTTCTATAATTAATAACACTCATTTATTGTGTTGTTTAGCAATAAAAAGTTAATACTATAATTATTGTTAATACTATTATCATTTACTTTATCGTGTATCTTTAAATGATAAATAATATTCTATTCGTGATAACAAACAAATTATTAATTTGGCATATTCATTAAAAATATTATTCAGTTATTAGTCTTTTAGTTGTTGTATTTAGAGAACATTGTTTATTTTTATAAGATTTTTATAACTACAGGCCCACACACACACACACACACGCGCGCGCGTTCGCGCGTACGGGCACGCACAAAATAAAATAAACATTTTGTTTTATATTTGAAGTTTAAAATTCATATTTTTAAGAAATATTAAAATTTACAAAAATTTAATTTATATTAAGTAGTTCTCACAGTAAAATATCAAAAAGAATTTTTTATACTAACCATTTCTTTGTTAACTGTGGTGTAAGTTTTCAATATTCTAAGTAATATTATATTTTGCAACTCTTCTTGTGAAGAAAAAACTATGTGTCGACTAACCGACAATTTTATTTGGTCAGGAGCTCCATCTATTAATATTAACCGTCCTGAGAAATTATTAGCTTCTAATAATCTTGCTAATTCGATGGCAATTAGGGCTCCAAATGAATAACCCACTATTAAAAATTCCTTTCGATCTTTCATTTTCTTCAACATATGCTAAATAAATGTAAATGTATGATATGAAAGGTAGTAATATGAAAGATTTGTAACTATTAAAAATATTTTAAAGTAATAACTTTATGTATATAAATTATAAATTATTTACTTATGTATATAGGTTACAAAGAAAAAATCAAAATAAGAGATTCAAAGAATTCAAAACTTCTTACAGGCAGTAAATAAACAGCTGACTTCATCACTGAATGACTTTCGTCGGGAATATTAAGTACACCATGTTGCAAACATGTTGCTGGAGATTTAATTCCCAATACTATAGATTTATATATACTAGAACATCCATCGATTCCTGGTATTAGAAATATATACCCTCGATCAACCTCCTTCTTTGTATCAAGTTCTACAAGAATATCTGGAGACAAGTCTGAATCCTTAATTACTCGAATCAGCATATCCAAACTTTCCGAATTACTTGTATCAATTTTATTTGTGTCATGTATCTTTCTTGTTTAGTTGTTATTGTCATTTGATTGAGTTTAGCAAAATTTAATGCTCTGATTTCTTGCGCTGTTAAAAAGGTATCAAATTCTCTTTCCAATGTTTGTTTAATTTCAACTGCCATCATCGAATCCATACCCATTTCGGCCAGTGGAACGTTTGGTGGTACTGTGTTTATGTTCTTCAATCCTATTTTTTAATTAAGAATTATATATTTAAATAAAGTTTATGTCCCTCTATTTAAGTTTTTAAACTCATATAGCAGTAAAAATTCTAATTGCACTCAAAGTGTCACATATTTTATGTGTTCATATACTCAATTATTTTAATACACTCATTGGGAACATTTTTAATTATTTATTGTAAATAGTAATTAATTATTTATTTATTGTAAATAGTAATTAATTATTTATTGTAAATATACAAAATACATTTTCCAGAATTTTGAAAATTTTTAAAAAGTTTTTGAATATTGCAAAATGCTAAAAAAAACATTGAAATAATGTAAAGGACATAAACGGGGAATCGTTCAATTTTACTCTTTTTCATAGCATTATATTTAATTTCCATTGCTTAGCATTGTATAAATTTGCTTACCCACGATATGAGCAACAGTTTCAGAAATGTTCATTGGTCCGCCAATTTTTGCTTTTTCAGCAACAACCATACTGCTTACGACAGGTCGGTCTTGCAATAAGAATACATTTAATGTGTCCAAGCAAGAGGATATTTGTTGTTGCAATGTGCCTCCAATAACAAGTTCTTTGTTGTCTTCTTGCATACCTGCAACTAGTCCAACGTCACCAATAGCGCCCCATTGTATAGCTAAACCATGTAATCCTTTTTCCATTCTTTTTTCGCAAATTCTCTCCATTACGGAATTAGCCATCCCATAATTTGTCTGGCCCGCGTTTCCTCTTCCACATGAAACAGAGGAAAAAACGACAAAATGTCGAAGTTGTGGACAGATTTTTCTCGACAATTCGTCCATTTTCTTTGTTAGCCATGCTTTTGATTTGAATGAATCTTTGAATGTTCGTGGTGATTGGTTCTGGAATACACAATCTTTTAACACAACGGCAAGATTAAATATAGCGTCCACTGGTGCTTTATTTTCAGCAAGTTTTAATATAGATTCACAGTCTTCATGTCTCATAGTATCATCGACTTTAACGATCTGGACATCCACGCCATAAGATCGCCACAACCTTACTCTCGATTGCTGATAACCTGTTCTAATTCCAGCTCGAGATGTCAAAATTAGATTTTTTGCACCTCGGAGAGTCAACCAGTCTGCTAGTTCTAAACCGAAACCACCTAGTCCACCCAAAATAACGTAACATTTATGTTCCTGACAGTAATATTGAGGATGAGCGAGTAGCGGAGCATCCAAAGGTTCATTTTCATCCCGAACTTTTATCATTATCTACAAACAATAAATTAAAATATAATTATTACTATAAAGCGAAATCTAATAAAATATAAATTTTACCTTTCTTGTCTTATTTATATTGTTATGTACCTCTTTTCAATCAATTATATTATTGATTTTAATATTGCATTTTATGTTTAATTTTATTCCAAAGAATAACATTTATTTGTAATACTTAGAATAACAATTATTTGTAATACTTAAGACAAAAACGAGCAAAACTATGCTACTTTTTAAAATAACAAAAAATGTTTAATTAATGTTACGCATTAATATAAGCAAAGAACGTTACTTAAAGTCAAATTTAATGTAACAAAATAACACTTATTACAATCTTTACAGTATTAGTTAAACAAAACAAAATGTTTCTATGTGATTTGATAATATAATTGATTATTTCTGTATAAGGAATTATTTTACCTTGCCAATATGTTTTCCAGCAGCCATGTATCTAAAAGCAGCTTCTATTTCATTTTTTTCAAAGACTTTTCTACACAGCGGTTTAATAACGTCATTTTCTAAACCTTTAGTTATTTTTCTCCACAATATTGACTTTTGTTCTATGCTTGAATCAAATAATTTATCTAAAAGAATACCATAAAAACTGATACCTTTGGAAAAGATATAAGATAAATCTAAAGAATTATTGGAAATCATATCGAATTTTCCGATTTCCAAAAAACGGCCATTATTCGCTAAGCAGCGAACAGATGCTTGCAACTTTTCTTCGGCTAAGGAATTCAATACGATATCCACTCCACGACTTCCCGTAAGTTTCATAATCATTTGTTTAAAGCTTGTATCTCGAGAGTTTCCGATGTGGTTTTCGGGTATAGAAGGAAATGTTTCTCTAATAAATTGTCGCTTTTCGACAGTTCCAACTGTCGTAAATACTTCGCAACCTTCGTGAAGCGCAAGATAGATCGCAGCTTGACCAATGCCTCCAGTACCAGAATGGATCAACACTTTGTCTCCTTTCTTCATTTTTCCCTTTATGTACAAAGCATAGTAGCACGTGCTGTACACACACGGAACTGTCGCTGCATCTTCCATTGTCCACTTGTCAGGTATAACCCAACTGAGATATTTATCAGCCACGAGAATGTTCGCTATTCCTCTATACATAAAAATTTTGGAATTTTGGTGTTATCATTTAAACGTTACTTCAAAATAATTTTGTATAACAGTGTATAAAATATATGTACAGTTTTATTTATAAAATTTCAAATATATTTTTTAATTTCTTGTTTTTTTATTGTTTTTTATTATTATTATTATGTATGTGTTTGATTAGGTTACAAGTTTTTCTGATTTGATGTTAAATTGAAATCAATGAAAGTTAAATTAAAATAAACATGAATGTATTATTAATAAATAATATAAATATTATAATGCATTATTAATAAATAATATTATTATTATAATGTATTATTAATGAATAATATTAATATAAAATAGAATCGAGCTACTACGATTTGTAAAAATTTAAGTTCCATTTTCTTTATTAGATATGTGTATTGCGATATTTTATATTTTACCCATGTGAACATAATCCCATTACTCTCTGTCTATGCGTATCAAAACCAACAAATTCCAAGCCAATTAAACAATCGTTACCACGTTCGGAAAAAAATTCAGCGCTTAGTTTACCAGTAGCCAACATTATATCTCTAAAATTGAGAGGCGCATAAATTACACTAACGAGGTTTTCATGCTGAATGCAAGATATTCTGCTCTCTGCCCAGCAGAGAGTACTTAGATCTCCTTGTACCTGTTTAAAATAATTTCAAATAATTATTATATTTACAATTAAATTAATACAACAAAACTTATTGACGCACCATCTGTGTAACGTAAGCATTTGATACGTATTTTGGTTCCAAAGAAGGTAATGAGAAATGTCTGTAAGATCCCCAAATGTTACCGGAACGTACAACGTTGACAGGTAGGTCCAACTGTAGCTGTCTCATGTACGATGGTTCTTTCAAAGAAAAACCAGGCTCTTTGTCATCTTGAATAAATACGCTTCTAAGTATTTCGCCTCCTGGTTCTTTTCGCAAACAATTAATAAGACCCAGTAACCCGCATTCGAAATCTCCTTCCGCGACAAGTATGATCCTCGTTTCTGTACTAGCCTCGTTTTGTAAACTTATGATTGATTTCAGTTCATCTACCCACGTAAACTCGTAATTGTTTACATGTACAATTTGTTGGTTTCTCGTAATATTTTGCCTTTTTCTTAATAGTAAAAGCGTCTTGTCATTTGTTCGTTTCTCCAGTATGACATCCAATTCATATGCATTCAGGCATGAATAATCATAGACTGCACTGGAATTTTCCAGAGTCAGAAGAAAACCCTGTGGCATTAGCAGAGACAGCAACTGTTTATATAATTTCTTGTTATTTTTTGTCAAAACATCGAAACCAAAAACCATCAAACAATTCTCGTCTTTTGACAACTTAGTAATGTCCGTTGTAGAGACGTCGTTGGGCAACAAAGAGATATTTGAGAACTTGTCGTGGGCCGTTACAAGTCTGGTGTGATGTCGAATCTGCGGTAAATTATTTAAGATTTCACTAACAAGTGGAGAATTTAAATCTTCTGGTATCACTTCGTCACTATCATCGACAAATTCGATAATTTTGACATTCGTCATATTGTAGCATTTCGAGTGCAAGGTGCACTGCCATTCTTATTGCATCTTGTAACGACATAGTTTCTAAATCACGATGAGCAATAAATTTATATTCTTCAAGAACAGTGTTAACTGTTTTTTGTCGGCGAGATATAGGTGTAGCCACAGGGCCACAAATTTCTATTCCTCCAGATATTATAACGTCCAAACATTTGTAATAACGAACAGGAAATTCTGCAAATCGTGAAAATGAAATTGATTTGTTAAGCAATTGACCCTATTGTATCACTGTTTTTACATACTTCTGTTTTCAATTGGGTCATCTTGAATTAGCTGTATATGATATTTCGGATCAATTATCAGTTTCCGAATTCTTGTTGGAACTAAAAGACTTCTTGTATTTTTTCCTAAAATCAGCATTTGTAACATATTATCCATAAATGTTACCCAATTAGATATCCATGTGATATGACCGTTTGATCCCGTAACCGACGTGCTTTTTAATCCACGAAATGCACCGGTGTATTGATAACCACGAAGTCTTAATTCCTTATAGATGTCGTTTGTACTCATTTCTTCTTCATCATCGACATATTCAGTAAGATCAGCAGATATTTTTTCATTTTCAATATTGGTTGGAATTCGTACTATTCCAGTAACAACAGTAGTATCTCGTTCGATTATTTCGAATCTGTTGCTACCTAAATAGTGATATAAATTTTTTAAACATAATATGTTATAAGAAATCAAGTGAATAACAAAAATATATCGATATGTGACTGAGTGTCTTATAAAATAATAAAGTTTATTCCGTAGAAGAAAATAAGAAAAACTATTTGTGTGCTTATTTTAGTTATTCTGGTCCATATATAATTTACACTTTAAATATAACATGAAAATAAATATTTTTATGTTATACTTAATGGGAAAATTAACTGTTTGCGTAATATTACCTTCTTGGATCGAAAAAGTTAATTCGATCTCATTTTGTTGCGATAACACTGTAGCACGAATAAAATTGACGTCCTCAAATACAATTGGTACATTGACGTAATCTTGTTTTTTTAAAGATGCTATCATCTGCCAGAGAAAGAAAAGATATCCCGTAGCCGGAAATAAATTTTTGTCATTAATGACGTGACCCGTTAAATATATAAATTCCACATCATCTACATCAATATTGATAATCATTTCTCTTTTGTCAATTACTTTTTCATTAAGAAATCGAAATACGTAGAAATCTTTGGAATGATCCCATCTACAAACATCAATAAAATTCATTATGTAAAACACCCATAAACAAATTAGTCGTTTATTTATCATTGAAATTGATTGATTTAATTTATAAAATTTACTAATTGTGAAATTTATTGATTTTATTATTTCAACTTTTCTTTCACTCTTAAGAATATCAGACAGTATATAAGTATATTTATTCTGTGTTTGGAATAAAAACCATAGGACATTATATGTTGGAAAAATTGTCAAAAAGGAGACTTCTTTTCAATGATTTGATCTTCATTTATATCATCAAAATCGTAATGCCAATTGTAACATTTTAACAAGCTTTTTAATTACTCATTATTTATTAAAAATTATTAATAATATAAAGATTATTAATAATATAAAAAATAATATAAAAATTATTAATAATATAAGTAAATGAAATGAATTGTCTCATGACTGCACAGCACCGCATAGGTTCTCAACTTTTCAAGCAATGCAAGAGCTTTTCCATATTGTCTGATGAATGCAACACAAAACAAAAACAATTATTTTATGATTTCACATAGGTTTTTAACCTTCCACACGAAATACTAAGTTTATTTTCGATATCTTTGTATACTTTCTGTACTTAAAATAAAATTTAGGTATATGTTCAAAATTTTTCAAAAG
Organism: Crematogaster levior; assembly: GCA_901521435.1. Taxonomy (NCBI): domain Eukaryota; kingdom Metazoa; phylum Arthropoda; class Insecta; order Hymenoptera; family Formicidae; genus Crematogaster; species Crematogaster levior. The sequence continues at coordinate 40,303 of CABEGB010000671.1, read as the reverse complement.
CAAGAAAAGTAGTTCTAATACAGAGTGACAAAAAACTAAATTCCTTATCGACACCGCTTGAAAAAATACAGAAATGTAATTCAACATTAAGTATTTTATTAAACATATTTTTTGTAACTGCCATAATTCACTTGAAAAGTGTTTCAAAGTCCATAAAAATTTCCGCTATTCTATTATTTGTTCATTTGTACATAAACGCAAAATATGCATACCTTACAAGAGGAGAAATCATTGGGGTACCGCGACTTACAGGAAATTCTACTGCCGGATAGAAATTTGTAATTTGTGGCTGCAATCCTGCATTATAAAGTTTTCCGATTGATTCTAAAAATATCTCATTATTGTGATCTTCGGTACGTTCATATAACGCTACATTTGTTACTGTAGAGTATAAAGAATTCTTTAAAATGTATTGAAGAATGTTCTGAGGTGATATCTCAATCGTTACTGAATCTCTTGGGATCAAACGTATCGCCTTTGTGAATGATACCGGAGATAACAAATGATTTGTATAATATTTTGAACATAAAGGTAAAAGTGCATTCGAATACTCATGAACAGATGTTGTTAGCCACTTTGAGCTGCGAAACTTTCTTTGTGGTAATATTCGATTTAAGTATTCTTCAGACTTTAATATAGCAGATTTGATATAATGACTATGAAAAGGTATATAACCACAAGAAATCTCTCTTTTACAGCAATATTATTATCCTAAAAGAATAAATAAAACGTGTTGTTGATTATTGTTTCAAAGTGTTAATCATTACCATTAATATTTACCTAACTATCAATTCTATGACTTAACTTTGATTCTTAGATTCTTAGATTTGATTCTTAGATTTAGAAAAGCTAAACAGATAATATTATAATATGTTATGTAACTAATATACCCGTAATTTGGCGAGAAAGGCTTTTGTAGAATCTGTTGGTCCGCTCACGATAAAATTAGAGGAGCTATTGCAACAAGCTATATCAATGTCCAAAGGACACATATTCTTCATGGTTTCAAGATCGAGATTAATTTCAGCCATGGAACCATTAATTATTTTCGATTCATGAAACGCTAAACCGATAAAATATGCCAACAAAATCGTTTTAAACAACCTCGGCTGTTAAACAACCATCGGCGTATCCACAAATTAGTTCACCAATAGAATGACCGATTATAAAGTCAGGAACAATACCGATAGATTTTAAAAGATCGACCATTCCAATCTGCAATTCATAAAGAAATATTTTCCCATTTTTGTTATAATTATAATTATGAAATAACAATTTGAATATTATATTTAATATTAGGGTATATTTAATTAAGTATATTTAATTAATAGGGTATATTCAAAATATATTTATGAAATAACAAAAAAAGAGGTTTCCTTTCTTACCTGCAGTCCAACGAGAGCTAAAAGTAAATTCACGATATTATCGAAGATACTTTTATTTTCACTTGTTAAAATATCTGTAAGTAATATATTGTAAGTGCTCAAAACAGTATCGCATTTCTGAAGTGTTTTGGTAAACACTGGGAATTTTATTAGAGCTCGACCTATTAAAATTTTAATAAAATGTTTTATTAACAATATATTTATCGCAATCTGTAATAAATCTGTAATATATACTTACTCATTTCAAACGATTGAGATCCTAATCCAGAAAATATAAAACAAATCGACCTTTTTTTATGTGAACAATGCCCCTCCATTTTACTAATTGTACCATGAGATATTTTAGATCCAGTTATCATATATCCTCTATAAAGGTGACCTTCTATATTATCATTATGAATATGATGTAATAGAGATATGTGCTCTGCGTCTACTGATCGATTTCGCACCTGCATTCGATATAAGGAAAAAATTTAGACAGGAAAACCCTCATTCTTATGTGGAATAATTTTACACAAAGAAAGAAAATGTTAATATTCTATTTTGCAAAAGTGCTTTTCCAGTACTTCATATTATTCAAAAGCTTATGTGATGTAAAAATTATAAATACGTTATGTAGTATATAGTCACGTTTAGTGATGAGTCGCTTTTTATATACTTGCCATCATATCGCTTGACAATATATAAATAAATAAATTTCTTATTATTTAAATTAAGAGCTAGAGTAAGAACAAATATATATATATATGTATATATACATATAATTGATTCGTAATTTATCGACTTGACTTTAATTAATGAGATGTTCGATACAACGATATTCAATTAATCTTATAATCTTTTTACTAAAGCTGAGAAACTGAGAAATGTTTAAAACGTTTCTAAAATAAAGGATATAATAATAAATACTAATAATAAGATATCATCAGACTATTTTGCTATTATACTATTTGCTTACGTCATCTAAAATGATTTTAACTGCTTCCTTTGTACGTCCAGATACTACTACAAGCTTAGGTAAATTATCATTCGGAGTTCCATTGTTGATTTTTTGTTTAAGATTTGGTTTTAATAATATGTGGCTGTTAGCTCCTCCAAATCCAAAAGAATTAATAGCTGCATAACCAAGCTCCCATTTCGTTGGTTCAGTGATAATCTTTATTCTCCCTTCTATAATAGCAATCAAATTTTTTCGTGGACGTGTGAAATGTATAGTAGGCGTAATTATGCCAGTTTCCATTGCTAATAACACCTTAAAAAAATCATTCCTTTTTGCTAGTAATAATTACAACTAATAATCGCTGTATATGTATTATTATAATTATAACTATATACAAGGAAATATAAATTGCTGCAACCATTTTAAGTAAAGTCTCAATATAAATCATTTTATTACAAAAATACCTTTGCGATTTGGCAAAAACCACTAGCAGGTTCGGAATGTCCAAGATTCGATTTTATCGAGCCCATCCATAAAGGAGTGTTTCTGTTAGCGCACAAAGCTTGGTCAATGGCCATAATTTCCACGGGATCACCGGCAGAAGTACCGGTTGCATGAGCCTCCATGTAAGATAAATTATTGGGTGTGATTTCACATTCCTCATAAAATTCATTCAACAACATTTTTTGTTTTTCGAACGATGGGAAAGTAATACCTTCTTCTTTAAACCCATCGCAATTTGTTTTACCGTGTACAAAGGTCGCATATACTCTCCTTGCATCTTTTGCCTTTTGCAGATACACTACTGCGATCGTATCGCTGCGCATATATCCGGCGCCTTTTTCGTCAAACGGTTTACAATAACCATCGGAAGATAGGACTCCTAGAAAGGAATTGATTACTTTATATGATTAACAAATAAAATTCTTCAAGCTTTAATTTAATTGCTAAATGCAAAAATAGAAAGAAAGTATGAGCTTATTGTACATTATAAACAAGTTTACGATAGGATAAGCAAAACAAAAAATTTATATAACACAATCTAATATATTATATAATATATTATATATTATATACACAATCTAATATATTATATAATATACAGGTTTCACACAATAAGAGTTTAATAATTTCCCGGAAAACAGTACAAAAAGAAATATCTTTGCTAATGTATATGAATACGAAATGTTCTAGATTATTTGAGAATCTCTGATAGATCATCCATATAGTCTTTTGTCGTGCAATTTAATTTGATCTATCAGTTAAGTATCTTTTTATCTTAATAACATTTTTTGTATTATATTTTTTGTTTAAACATTTTGCTTCAATGTATATGTCCGTTTACATCTTCAAAAATTTGTTACAGAAATTTGTTGTACCCAGGAATATTCTGTTTTTTTCAAGGCAATTGTGAGAGAAATGGAGAGACTTTACGATTATGTTGCAGCACAAAACCATATTGTTTTTTATTGAATATACATTTATAATAATAATTTATAATATCAAAACATAGTAATAAGAATAATATGTTAAATTCTGGTTTAGTTGCCACAATTTTTGATTATATTAAATTATTTTGTGTATACGTTTATTTTTATTTATACACACATACATATACATGAAGATCTACGCAGGTGTGTATGTGTGTCACGTTTTTTGTTTAAAAATTTTTCCAGTTTTTAAATATTTATAAATTTATTTTTGTATACAATAAAACGTTTATACAACATTTCTAAGTTTAGCGGTTATACATATATTTTAAACATATTTTAACTATTATATATGTTAAACATTTTTTTAATTCATTAAATAGTCTAATTCATTAAAAGTAATATTTTTTAATTTTTAATTTTTACACACATTTGATATTTAATCATTTTTTTGAAGCTAATTGCAAACTGTTTTAAACAGTTAATATTACAGCAGTCAAAACTAATATATTGATTATCTGTGATGTATGTTGCAAGACACTATACACCTCTTTTTTATCTTCATACACTTTCAATTTTTTCCGTTTCTAGAAAAATCAAAAGAAATTCCAGAGTTTGAATGTAACAATATCCCTAAATATTTCAATTAAATCATTTTAAGAGAAAAATTTATATATTTATATCTGTTATAGATATTTATATGTTATAGACATTTATATTTATATTGTCATAGATATACAGATTGATTAAAAATATACAAGAAAGCCATATCGGATTAAACATATATTGTTTGGTTAAATATTCTTAGCTCGAAAAAAATATCGTTTTAATGTAACAAGTACAAAAAGACTAGAAAATGTAACCAAAAACTAGAAAATGTACGATATTGTAACCAAAATAAAATTTGTGGTAGGTTGAAAAAAAATGAGATATAAATAAACATGTACACACATGTACACACACACACGCGCGCGCGCGCGCACGCACGCACTCATACACAAAACAATATTTTTTAGGACATAACACACAATACAATAAGATATAATATAAATACGTACCTAGATTGTAAAATTGCATTTGGTAATGAGGATGTAGGCATAGATTGCCAGAAGCGATAATAGCCGCGTCGCAATCTCCAGATCGAATTCGTTCATAAGCTTTCACTATAGCGTAATTACTTGAACTGCATGCAGTGTCAACATTATGTGATCGTCCAGTAACGCCGAGCCAGTAAGAAATCTTACTTGATATGAAAGAAATATGGCTTTCAATCATTCCAGGTATTCCAGCAAACTAATCACAATACAGGTTTTTAAATATACTTGAAATACAATATATAAATTATATAATATGTACATATAAAAATATAATAAATATAAATATATAAATATAAATACAATAAGTTAAATGTTTATTTCTAAAAACTGTTTAAAATTATTATATAATTTCTATTTATATAATAAGAAGACAGATTTCCATATTTGCCAAAAAGATCTTTACATAGTTATTATTTTCTCAAATAAATTTCTATTAATTGTGTTGTACATTAATAAAAATATATTACACCTGTTTATTAGAAAAATGTGTTTGAGTCTCAGAAAGAGTAACTGCTGTAAAAACACTCGTTCTTGTCCCACGTAATTCTTTTGGGTTTACACCCGCATCGATAATTGCTTCATAAGTATGCTCGAGTAACATTCTGGCTATAGGATCCATTATATGAGCTTCCGTAACAGGTATATTGAAAAATTCGGAATCAAATTTTTCTATATTGTTTACTTTGCCGATTCGATGGGGCATATTATAAGCTAGGTAGTAAATAAATGTATTAATAAATAACAATTAAAAAGGGGCTTTCACAGTACAATGCAGTTGACAGTAAGCTAAAGTTACATCGATCTATAATCATTAATAGGTTACATAATTATGTTTTAGTCTTATTATGTATGTCATAGTTATTATGTATATTATTATTACATTTTTTAATGATGTAATACACAATATAATAAAACATAATTTATAGTTTTATTATATATTGAATTTTATTATATTGTATATATGTATATGTTACTTTATCTTATTATATATATTATAATAAGATATAATAATAAATCTTTGTAAAATATAATAATATATAATAAATTACAAATGTTATAAAATTCTACTGTAAAAATACAAAAAGATATTTCGGCTTTGCCTTGTGAATTTTCTTCTGTAATAATAATTAAATCAAAAGGATCTTAGGTCTCAATCTTCAGCGAGTAATTTAGGATTTAATTTAAAAATAGTAATATTCTATATAATATTCCATTAAAAATAGTATAATATTTCATAAAAGAATAGTTTAATATTTCATAAAAAAGTTCAAATACATCTTAAATAATGATTATAATTTATAACATTAAAATAAAAATGATAGAGCTTGATTGACAAGAAAACTAAAGTCACTGAAGTCAACGAGCTCAGTAAAAATGCGAGAATAAACTTATATTTTATAAGAATATTATATGTTCTCTTCATAAAACATAAAAAAACATAAAAACATAAAGAATGATAATGTTTTAAAGATTAATAATATGTAACAAAACGTTTTCAATCTATAATATTAGAAATAACAAAAAAATGAAAATGTTTAAATAATAAAATATAATTTATAATTTTCGACATAAATTTCAAGAACCGTTTTTGTTTCACATGCTCACACACACACACACACACACACACACACACACACACACACACACACACACACACACACACAATATTGTTTTTAAAAAAATTGTATCAGATATTGCAAATCTTTAATTATGATCAATTTAAAATATGAATATTTTTAAAAATAAGTTTTGAAAAGAAATTTTAATATTAAAATAAAAACTTACATTTATTCCACCGTCCATGATCGCTCGAACCAAGATCCACCTTGTTCAAAAGATTTTCTTGAAGCTCTTTTAAATTGTCGCTATTAGGAAATCGGCCAGCAATACCAGAGATAACGATTTCTTCTTCTGCATCAACGCTTATATACGAACTCGGTCGACTCATAGTCATCTTTATTTTTTTCAAAGTACACAAACTCTGGAACAAGATGTCATTGTATTCTAATTTTAAGAGAATTAGATATAAGTTTAAAATACATTACTCAACAAAATTAAAAGATCACTTGAAGCGCCAAAAAAGACTAAATTTAAAATCTTGTTACGAACTTTCTCTACCTTCGCTAAAAGTGATCGTAGAGCAATTTTCAAAAAGCGTTTTAAAACTCAAAATCTTAGCTTTTGAATGGTTCGAGGCTTCTTTCTCTGTAATAAGTTTTGTAAAAATGGCGTCAATTTAAAGTGAACTTTAAAAGTTGAAGAATAAATTTTAACTTTAATAGTGCGCACAGAGAAAACGAAATTTATTCTCGAACTTTCATTAATTTAAGCGTAAAATTTGACATTTTCTCTGTATAAATGCCATTTTAAAAACTGCGCTACGATTTTTTTTTGCCAAGTAATGACAATTTGTAGTGAGTAATGTATTTTTAGGTATTTTCTCTAAACATCTGTACTTTGCTGCTCTTTTAATGTAACGCTGACTAAAATCTTCTTGTAGCAGAGCAATAATTTTAGCTACCTGTAAATTGTCTTCTGTAAATTGTCTTCGTGGCATATTTCGATAAGAATTTTACTTCTCTAATGCTGGAGCTATACTTTGCGCGTATTCAAAATTAGTCATTTCAAAAATTTTCATTACGCGCAAATTTCATGCCGAATAATAAAAGGACAATTTCTCAATGCGCATAGTATAGCTAGCTATATCTTTATTATTATATTTAACTTATATATAATTAATTAACTTTATATATAAGCCAGCATTAGAGAAGTAAAATTCTTATCAAAATATGCCACGAAGACAATTTACAGAAGTACAGGCAGCTGAAATTGTTGCTCTGCTACAAGAAGATTTTAGTCAGCGTTACATTGAAAGATATATGGGTAATGCTAATACCGGCTGCAAAGTACCTATAGATTTTTAAAGAAAATATCTGAAAATGCATTACTCACTATAAATTGTTATAACTTGTGAGAAAAAATCGTAGCGCAGTTTTTTAAAAAGCATTTTAAAGAGAAAATGTCAAATTTTACGCTAAAATTAATGAAATTTCGAGAATAAATTTCGTTTTCTCCGTGCGCGCTGTCAGTTAAAGTTTATTCTTTAACTTTTCAAGGTTTGCTTTAAATTGACGCCATTTTTACAAAAATCATTGTAGAGAAAGGAGCCTGGAACCATTCAAAAACTAAGATTTTGAGCTTTAAAACGCTTTTTTTAAAGTTGCTTTACGATCATTTTTAACAAAGGTACAAAACTTTGAATTTAGTTTTTTTGACGCTGACTTCAAGTGATTTTTAAATTTTGTTAAATAATGTTTATAAAAAATATCAAATATAATGCAAACGTGAACGTACCAACGTAGTAGTAACACTTACTCAATAAAATTGCTTAAGCCAAAGTCAAAGCACAATTGGACCTTATAATATCTACTTGCAGGTCTTTTTATCGTTTCTCATATTCTACTTTTACATGCATTATTCTACTTCTACATGCATTATTCTACTTCTACTTCTACATTATATATTCTACTTCTATATACATTCTATACGCCAATTTTCGAAATGCCGATTAATATTTTAACATGATTTTAAGTAACTTTTCCTTATAACTTAATTGGCGCTCATCGCTTATTAAAAAGTTATAAACAATATTGTTGCCAAAATAGGTTTTACATACATTTGAAATTAGCGTATGTTAGAAGTCAAAGTTTACCGGATGTCTGTTAGATTTTTAAATGTATTTGAAAGTTTTATCATGCATTCATGCAATTAAGAGTCTAGCATACATCCGGTAAAATGAATGAATGCATTAAATTACAGTGCAACTCAAATATTGAATAATGCATCAGTTGATATTACGCATCATTCAGGAAATTGGAAAAGAACGTTGAGAAATTATTAATAGATAATTTGCCTAGTAAATTAAATTTTATTAATAAATAAATAAAATAATTAAAGAAACGCACACAAAAAGTTATTATTTGTTATTACTTTACAGTTTTAATAAGTTTCGATATGTTGTAAAATTTGATTTTAATAAGAATATAAATTGTAATATTTAATAATGAAAGATTTAATTATTATTCTATATGCCGTTGCATAAATTTAGGATTATCGAAGTTTATAGAAAGGAATAACTTTTATTCATTAGAATAAACTCACGAATAAAAACGTTTATATTTAAATAGAAATATATAAATTAGAATATGTTAACAAATGTAGAACTGTATGATATAATTCTAAGATTAAGATTATATAGGCACACCAAGTTTTATACTTTGCTTTAATGTTGATTTTATATGGCTTACAATTTACGAAATTATAAAATCATCTTTCTTAAAAACGATAAAACAGAGCACTAAATACACGTGTCCATCATATAAAAATTTGATATAAAAAACTAACATCAATTTGAAATTACCAAAATTAAATTCTTGTACAAATACTGTGCATTGCTCGATTTCTGCCGGCAATCTGTTGTCATCTCGACAGGTTTTGTTGACGTAATACGAAGCATATGAAGACCAGTAGATTGCAAATAACAATCTACTGACATTTTGCTATCTGGGTACATTATTTTACAGGATAAAATAATTTTGTAAACAATTTCATCGTATTATTTGAAATTTTTATCTTCCTCCATTTTCGCTCTGAGACATACAATTTCTTACATTTCAACTGTATACAATTATTATTTTTATTTCGTTATTTTTAACTTTTAAAATTATATTTAGAATAATAATACCGCTCGATATAAATCAACAATTAAAAGGAAATAAGAAAGCCATATAGGTTTCACGATCGAGCAAACTCAAAGATGTCGTTTAAAAATTCATCGAAGTTAAACTAGACTTTATTAAAAGTAGAAATATTGAACGTTTCAACTACACTGAGTCTTCATCAGCATTTAAAACAATGTATAATAGACGCATTAAACAAAACGTCTTTGTTTAAAATATACATACGTTATATAAGTTTATATAAATAAATAAATAAATAACATAAAAATAAAAAAGAAAGTAAACATGATTAGAAACGGCAAAACATCTCGACACCGGTCACGATGGTAAAAATAAGGTAGACATGATAAAATAGAAGGTCAAATGCGTTACAGTCTAAAATATAAAACCAATTTGATACGAACTTATTCATCGTTTTTCGGCGAGAATATGTTGGTCAGTTAATGATAATGACATGCTGTCACCTCCTCCTTAACCAGCGTCAACGTTTGAGATTTTTTTCTTTTGTCAGTGATATGTGGGAGATCGCATTCTAAGAAAATGAAAAGTATAAAGTCATAAGACAATCCTATGAAAACGGAATGGTAGCTCAGTGTTACAAACACCCATTAACATGAAAAAACTTTTTTCAATAGCCTACAAAATACTAAAAAATGATAACTAGTCATAATACCTGTCTTAGATTGAACCCGGAATTGCACACGTGTTGAGGTATAATAGAACCGATCAGAAATACGTGTTATGTAGTATAGTTTAAAACGAGTAATGCTGTCAACGACCAATATAAAACCAATTTTTGACACTTTCTGTTTAGAGCGCTATTCGCAAACGTGTCAGAGAAGGGGAAGTAGCGACAGATCATTAATGAGGCTTGTGTATGCATTATTTAGTAACTCGGTATCTTTTTGGAAATTGATCGCATATGTCTGTCTCTTGATGTGGATCATTTCGCTGATTAATCTCTTTTTTGATAATTGTATCCCACATCAAGAACACAGACATTCTCCCAATCAAACTGGTGATCGAACTCCATTATGTGTTCTGATATAACGGTGTGTTTGGATGGGTCTCCTCTTACGTTATATATGTTCCTTCAACCGCGTACTTAGTTTCTTCTTTGTTTGACCAATATATGTACGACGCTTCACAGTTCTTACAATTTATCTTGTAAACCACACAATTTTTATCGGATCGTAAATGCTCACCCGACCATGGGGAAATGAACTTTTTTAATTGGTTTAGACATCTATATCCAATCACGAATTTTGATTTATCTATAATCGGCTTGATGAATTTGGATATGTATCTTACAAATGGCAGAACAATGTACGTTTTCTGTATATTGGTGGGAGTGAGATTTGTCGGGCTGTTTTTAAGAGGGACCAATCTTATTGGTCAACATATTGATTCTAGAATTAATGTGTTTGAATATGAAATGAATAGGAAAACCATTATTCAGTAGAATATTGATGCATAGTTCTAAATTTTTTTTGTGGAAACAAGAGTGTGATAGCAATAACGCTCTGTCGATTAATCCGTATATGGTGCCAATCTTATGGCACTGTGGATGGTTTGAAAAATAAAATAGAAATCTGCCAGAAAACGTGCTCTTATGGAACCAGTCAATCTTCAATGTGCAGTTAATTGTTTCGTTAATTAGTTTGAGGTCAAGAAAGGAGAGAGAGTTATTGTTCTCGTATTCAATCGTGAACTTTAGTCTATCATGGTATGCATTAAAAGTCTCAAGAATTGACTGTGTTACGTTAACGGATGCCGCCAAAATGATATCATCGACGTAACGAAAATAAAAAGTGGGTGAGCAATCGATAGATTTAAGAACGAATGTTCCTCCAAATCCTGCATCACTATATCGGCTATCATAGGCGACAGGGGAGAGCCCATCGGTGTTCCAAACGTTTGTTTATAGACCTTATTATTGTACTTAAAATACGTTGACGTTAATATAAAATTGATAACGGTCATAAACTCTTGTACGGGTAACCTGGTATTGGGCATGGTAAAATTCCATCTGTTAGCGATCCCTTGGATTGCAAGACTTAGAGGAACATTCGTTAATAGAGAAGACACATCCAATGAAAATAAAACGTCGGACGCCTTCAATCTTAACCCCGATAAGCATTCATAAAATACAAAACTGTTTTTTACATGGCTCTTCGGTAATGGTAGGCTGTCAGTGATAATCTTATTCAAGAAGGTAGCCAAACTGTAGAGTGCACTATTTGTGGAAGAGACAATTAATCTTAACGGGTAATCATTTTTGTGAATTTTAGGAAGTCCGTAGGCTTTAGGGAGTGGAGCATCGCTACTTTTTAACGAAAAAGACTCTCTTTTAGTGATATAGTCTTTCTGTAACCAGCTTTTTAGTAAAATGTTGAGTTGTTTTTCTAGGAGGGGAGAAGGATCTTTTTTAACTGTGATATATGTGTCTTCGTCACTTAACAGTTATCATTTTGTTATTATATGTTCTTTTTGTCAAAGTGTCCGGTAAACTAAACCTTTCTTCAAGCTGTAGTAAACTCGAAACCTCTTGTGGAATATCGGTCTTAGTTAAGTTGATGAACCAACTATTATTGGTCCGAAATAAAGGATTGTGTTTATTGGAAGGCAAATTATGTGGTCGTATAGTGTGACATTATAATTTACATTGTCGTAGGTATTGTTTCTTTGGAAGATGTTGGTTAGTAATCCTTTATTGTCAATTTTTGTCTGAAATACGTAATGGGTTTAATTTCATTCATGTAATCTTCTTCTTGTTTTGACACCAACCAAAAAAATTATTTTAAAATTATTATAATTACTGTCAATATTTTATAGTCAACCTCACAATTTATTTATACTTTTTAATTATTTTTATTTAAAAACTGTGATTTGTTAAATATAAAATTTGTTTGATAAAAATAAAAAATTACCCAACTTTATCTTGCCAAATAATTATATTTTTTAGATCAAATAATAATAAGTTGTTAATAATTGTTCAGTGGTATATTTCTAGCTCTGTGCAAAGATTTCGATTGTCTGTTCGTAATGGAAAAAGCATGAAATTTACATAGAAATTCACACGAGCATCTGTTTAGCATAATGCATCCGTCCATTCACATGATATCCGTTCACCATTCTTATGATAGCCGGTACACTTTGACATTCAATGAATATTGTATACAAAGTGTTAACTGCACATTTTATTTTTAGAACTATTGCGATATACTTTTTAAACTAGATTTATTTATACGGTCGAAGAGAGAGTTTATCAAAATATTAAAATGTAATCGAAGTTTTACAAATTTTTGAACTAGAATTGAATTTATAATAAATATTTAATATAATATTTTTGAAAATATTTAAAAATATTTTCACAATATTTTCATTCTTCTTAGTCATTGTCTGATTGAAGATTTCATCAGAATCTTTTATCCAACGTGTATTGAAATTAAGAGATTCTAGAAGATCAAAAATCAATACCTTTTTATTTGAAAAAGTAATGTATATCTTTAAGATTATTTTGCCCAAGGCTTATGTCGAAATTTAAAAACTTAATGAAGTTATGATTATTTTTGTACTAGCAGGTAGAATGCTCAGACTTAGCCGACAGGTTTCACTCTTAAACAGAACAGATTTCTTTTATTTCTTTTAGCTCATTACAAAAGCATTCAGGCAATATAAAAGAAAAAATGTATTTTGAATAAAATTTTAGTAATTTTACTGTTTTAAACATAATTAGAAAATTATAATTTATTACTTGTACCAATATAAAAATATATGGAAATATATTTTTATATATTAAAAAGAATTTCTTTTTATATAACATGTTCCAAAGTTTTGTACGTAATCAACATGACTTCATTGGAGTTAATGAGTAAAATAGTGACATATTACTTCGTGTGAGACACCTCATGTTTTAACGACATTTCACAAGTCAATAAAAAGTTTAGTTAAGTACAACGGTGATAGTATAAAAGCTAAAGTACAAGAAAAAATTCTTGTAGTTTTTGATACCATTGCGCCGAAAATGACGCGATGCAATACGCAGTATTGTTTGAAGGGCCGAATTCAACATATGAGAGAGAGGACGCACCGAGAGAAAAATATGGTTAGAATAATTATAATCTGACTATATTTTATAGTTAGTTTTGGCCTTAAACATATTTTTATAGTTTTATGGAACATACAAAATATAGCAAAGTGAACAAATATTTATAGTCATTATTACTATGATATAAATTAATACAACCATACAAAATAGTTATGGTAAACTAAAAATAGATTTTTGTGTAATTAACCGTACTATAAAAAAAAGTTACATGAAGCACAGCTAAAAGTACAATGAAACATACGAAATAGTAATAAATTGTACTCATAATTATAAGATCTTATTTCTTGCATATAGTTACGTTCAATATGCATATATGGTTCCATCAATTTCTTTAAAACGACTAATTTTATGATAAAATAAGGTTGGATCTACATGTTTTATTTGGTATATGATTTTTTCATCTTGTATAAAGAAACAATCTTAATTAATACAATGAATAATCTATGTTGCATTTTAAACAGTTTTTTTTTTTATATTATTTATATTATTTTATTTATATTTTTATTTATATTATTATTGCTTCTTACATTAAACATATTTATCATTTCTTTAAAGTCCACTTTACACGATCTATAATTCGTGACAGAATTTGAGACAGAATTCCATTTATAACTTTATGCATCGTGTAATGCAAAAAAAAACAAATAATTTAAATTAGAATTATATGTATGCAATTATATGTAGTATATGTAAATTCTGTCTCGAATTCCGTCACCAATTATAAAGTGGGCTTTATATTGGCAGATTGCACATCTTTCTTACATATATATATATGTTTTATTTAGGATTTCATTAATAATTAGGATTTTATTAATAATGACTGATATTAGTTTATTTTATTTTCAACGTGTGTTCTCTTCTTTTGTATGTATATTGTGTGCAGTTACATATATTTTTAAATATTACATATTACTCTCTGTATTCAGATATACATTTGTACCGTCAGTTAATAAATTCCGGACAATTGTATATTAATAAAAATAAATAGATCAATCGGTTTGTTTAAGATTGATTAAAATTCTAAAACTATGAAATCTTCTTAGTACATAAAAAGTTTAATAAAATTACTAAAAATATAAAAAAAATATTTCTTATGTGCTTTACTGATTAAAATCCAAATATTACGAACCACCAGTATGTAAACAACAGTATGTAAGTGTACTTAACATATATTTTCCTTAATTATTCTTTAACATTTTTTAAAAATAAAATAAAAATACAAACGTCAGTAGCGAAAAATATTTAAAAAGCTAAAAAATTTTTTAAAAATATGTTGAAATTAAATATGTTGATAAAATGACATTTGCAATCGATCGAGCAGATCACTCAATAAGAGACAAAATAGATCGAACACTTTCTTCTTATTTTAACAATCAATAAATAATCGTAAATTTAATTTTATAATAAAATCAGAAAAACAGGTTAAAAACTAGATTACATATTAGTACTGTACAAATTAATAGAAATATCGTCACATACAACTTTTGTGTTTTATTATAAAATAGGTTGCCAAACATTCAACTTATCAGCAAAGGTGGTCACATTTCATATCAAGGATATATTTTGATAAAGAAAAGGAGAAAATTATAAAAAACGTTAATTTTATTTTTTGCTTTGTTTCTATTAAGTTGCAGTATTGTACGTCATTTTACGGTAATTTATTGTCACCGCAAAAGGAAAGTGTTTAGATTATTTTACAGATTTGTCTCGATTGCAAGTGTCATTTCATGGATATATCTTTTTACTTCTACATATTTTGCAAGAATCTATGGCATACATTTTTTGTTTTTGAGGTTATTAATCAAGAATTCCACAACAATATTCAATATTCAATATTCAACAATATTCTTCTTCATATACATTCCAAAGATTAGTAAAAGTTGACTTTTTAACAACTTATGTAAAAATTGTTATCTGATTTCTGAATTAACGTATATATTTTATGGTACAGGGTCCGGCAATGAAGTATGGTGTTTTTGAAAAAATTGACACACTTTCATTTTTAAACATACATCAATATTTATTATTTTAATACATGAGTGGAATGATGCCATTTAAGTAACATAACATAGTCAGGTGCGAAAAATTACATCAGTTAGGTGGCGTCCATTCTTGTCGAAGCATTCTTGGAGACGGATTGCAAAATCGTCCATACTCCTTTCGAGCATGGCACGAGGAATCCTTTCAATTTCGTGCGCTATGCTTTCTGAAAGAGCCTCAAGAGTTCGCGGTTTGTCTATGTAAACTTTGGATTTTAAGTATAAAAAGTAGTCACAACATGAAAGGTCTGGTGACCGAGGTGGCCATTCCATATCTCCATGCAACGAAATTGTATGTATTGTAATTGTATGTATTCTATGTTATGTTACTTAAATGGCATCATTCCACTCATGTATTAAAATAATAAATATTGATGTATGTTTAAAAATGAAAGTGTGTCAATTTTTTCAAAAACACCATACTTCATTGCCGGACCCTGTATATCAAAGAAATGAAATTTACAACATCGTATTTATCTAAAATATTTATAACATAAACTTGATAGTGAACGTCAAAGTAGTTAGTAAACAAATATTGCACAGTAGCATCAAAATCAGATACAGATAAAGTGTTAAATACTTACTTACGAGTAAGCATAAGTTGTTCTATATTGTGCCAAGTGGCATGAATCAAAATTATATTTCAATATTTTTTGTTAGTAATGCCATAGATATATTGTTGTAAGAAATATCACACAATTTCACAATCTACTGGATATGTTGCATTTAGCGCAAAGAAGATTTGGAAGCACAAATTGATTGCATTCATCAAACTTGTTGATGTATACTTGGCATCGTTTACAATAACATAAAAAGACGTCAAGTTTAAAATGGAACCCACTGTAACCACCATTGGCTAAAGCGTCAATCCATAACCTTGAAGTTTCTCTTTTCATTTGTGGAACTTAGGTTCCAAGTCTGCTATATTCTGAAAAAATATACAATAAAATAATCTAATTATAAATGTATTTTGCGTATGAAATGATTTTCCAAAGACAAAAACAAATTGCTTACAGAAACTCGAAAAATAAAACTTTCGGCAATTTCTATTTTCGATGGTTTCCATCTTTTCTTATTACCTGTTTTCACATTACTTGATTTGAATAAATAAGGTAGTAGGCTTAATGTTTCAATAGGTACATCTGCAAATAATATACAAATTATACTGAGCTTCTTCTCCCATGATGTATTCCTCATATTTAGAAAATGTTATAATACGTTGTTTTGTAACACGTTGTGTTAAAAAATTACTACCATTTGTCAATTCACACAATGATGGACATACATCTGTTTTCTCAGCAAGAAGTAGTATATACGGAGCGATTTCAGGCCACTTTTTATGGAAAATATGCGCATCTACTCCTGTTTCTATTTGAAAATCAATCTGTAACTGTAACCATTGACATATTGCATTACAACGCATTTTTAACCAAAGCTACAAAACGTTAAAATTTTATATATTATTACAAGTTTAGCACCAATCGCAGTTTTTAAAATGGAATATTCTTCATAATAATTTGTAATTGAAGTTTCTCTGTTTCTTCCCGTAAATGTTTCTTTCCACAAATTTTCAAGATTTTTATCTTCTGGTTGAATGGCACGTAATGTAATTAATGCCTCTTGACAGATATTATCATTGTTCTCAGGAATTATTTCAGTGTTTTTTTCACACACATTATTGTGTCTAACTAACTTCTTAAGATTATTATATTTATCCCAAAGTTTTCCGTTAGCAAAACGTTTCAATTTAGCGTTACTTGGAACATAATATATAGATGTTTTTTCATATTTAAAAAGACTAACAATTTCTGTAGCCCATTCTTGAAATTCTTCTGACTTTATTCTACAATAAAAAATAGAATAAAATAAGTAACAAAAAATGGCGTTGTAAATTTTGAAGCTGTACTAAATATATTTATACATACTTCATAGATTTGCTAAGAAGCTTCTCAATAATTATCGTACATAATTTATTGCGATCTGATGGAGTTAATCGTGTTTGTGTCAATAATTTTTTACCAGTGCCTGATTCTGGTGAAAGTAATTTTCCTAGCTTCTAAAAAATATAATAAATATAATAAAACTGAACATTCTGTACGATTACTTAGTAATATTATATTTAACAATATAGATGTATATTATGTATATTATGTAATCGGACAATTACAGTTTTAACAAAAGGAAGTAAATTGATGTTTATATATTTTTAAGAGAGAGTTAAGGCTTTTAAAAAAATCAAACAAAAATACAAAGAGAAAAGTTCTGCAAGATGAAACTTAATTCAAGAAAATAAGGAAAAATATATACAATGCCACTACGAAATTAATGTAAATAATGCATACCTTTCCTTGATAAGAACATATGTCCATCGACGAACTAGTTGTACTAATATTATCAAGTTCACTTGTATGTGATAACGGTACGCTAACATTGTCCTCAGATCCACTTCGTGGTAACACTACGCTAAGATTATCCTCTAATCCACTTATATTCGTAATATCCTAAGATATAATATTCAGATATGTAATTTATGATTATGTAATTTGAATATTATATTAAGATATAATATAATATTCAAATTACATAAACTTCACAATAACTTGAATAGAAAAACAGTTAAGAATAACATATATTCCAATTTTATATGCTATTATAAATGAAAGAAATATATGATGTTTTGATGAGAATTGTACTTTACTTGTAAGTATTAAATATATTTAAATTTATTAAAATAAAATATTGTAAATATTGTAATTTTACTAATTTTAAAATATATACTTGTAATTTCTTAATTTTGATTACAAACATAGTAATTAAAACAAATTATAAATTACGTTAGTTTACCAATATTGAGTTGTTAGCAACCGATGTCTGATTTATACTTTGAAGCAATATTTTTCGATTTGTAAGGAAAGAAAAACGTTGGCCAACTAATGGTATCAATTCTTTTACCATAGAATCAGGCATGTGTAAAAATGCTTGCTCATCAATTTGCTCATCTAAACAAATAAAACTAAAAATACACAATTGTCCTTTCATTCTATATTAATATTATAAAAATATGATAATAACCTTTAAATTTTTCAATATATTGAGAAAGGTCCCACTTTTTTAGAGTTTCTTCCACAAAATTAGACATTGTTTCACAAATTAGATTTTTAAAATACAAATCTAAAAACGCAAAAACATAGCATAAAAGACAAGAAAATTGAAATAAGAATTGTTATTGAAGAAGTTATTAAAGAAGCATAAAAGTAACTTAATACTTACTTCCTCATAAACGATGACTGTTTTCGTTACATCAATACTTTTTCTCACTGCTACACACGACTGCTATAATGCACTGCTAGAGAGAAAGACACTTCTATGCTGGTAGCTGCCGCCGAAAAGCACCGGAAAAATCGTTGTCCGGACGTGCACAAACGTGTCGAGAAACACTCGATGATCGTAGGACGCTCAGGGATAAGTGTGTATCGCTCGCGAATGTTCGCGGAACTTCGCGAACACTCTTGCTCAGTTTCAACGTTTTTTTCGATTCCTGATTATGTTTTACGTTATGTTTCAATTATGTATAACTTACTATATTAATGTAAAATATGGTAAACGCGCAACCCGCCTCTTAACCGGCCCCTGGCAACAATACACTCACGCTCGCTTGGCGTCTGTCGACCCGAAGGGCTAATCGCGAGCGGATTCTCTCGCTGTCGCGCAACGATATTATTGTGCGCCCAATCGCTAGTAGCCGGCCACGCTACGCTCGCTTACAGAGGCGACTACGCCTATGCGCATACAGTCCGCCTAGAAACCGAGGCGGCTCGTATCTTACGATAAACTATTGTAGTATTTATTATATAATTATATAATTATTTTATATAATTATTTTAAATAATTATTTTTGTAAGTATTTGTTTAGTGACTTTTATCAAATGTATAGTTATTCACCATTTAAAAATATTGTGAAATATAACATTCACATAATTACACACGTTTAATAAACATAGTTGTATCGTCAATTTTTTTTTTGTTATTATTAACATATGTATAGTAAAGCATGTTATTAGAATATAGTTATCTATACCAATATTTACCAAATATTCCAATTGTATTAACTATATAAAATGGTTAATTTCTCTTACCTTTTCATATTTGTAATCTTACTACATATTTTTATTAAAATAATTATATATTTTAGTAAAAATTTACATGGGTCAGTTATACTATGTCCATATAGTAATTATCACCAACATTATAGTAATATTTACTATAAAAAATGATATTTTTAATTATAATTATTATACTATGTCATTATAGTTCCAAATATCATACATTTTTCTCTCAGTGTATAAAATGATTTTCCAAAGACAAAAAAATTGCTTACAGAAACTTAAAAAATAAAACTTTCGGCAATTTCTATTTTTGAAAGTTTTCATCTCTTCTTATTGCCTGTTTTCTCTTGATTTGAATAAATAAGGTAGTAACAGGAGACTTAATATTTCAATAGGTACATCTGCAAATAATATACAAATTATACTGAAATGAGCTTCTTCTCCCATGATGTATTTCTTATATTTAGAAAATGTTATAACACGTTGTTTTGTAACATGTCATGTTAAAAAATTACTACCATTTGCCAATTCACACAATGATGGACATACATCTGTTTTCTCAGCAAGAAGTAGTATGTACGGAGCGATTTCAGGCCACTTTTTATAGAAAAAATGCGTATCTACTCTTGTTTCCATTTGAAAATCAATCTGTAACTGTAACCATTGACATTGCATTACAACGCATTTTTAACCAAAGCTACAAAACGTTAAAATTTTATATATTATTACAAGTTTAGCACCAATCGCAGTTTTTAAAATGGAATATTCTTCATAATAATTTGTAATTGAAGTTCCTCTGTTTCTTCCCGTAAATGTTTCTTCCCACAAATTTTCAAGATTTTTATCTTCTGGTTGAATTGCACGTAATGTAATTAATGCCTCTTGACAGATATTATCATCGTTCTCAGGAATTATTTCAGTGCCTTTTTCACACACATTATTGTGTCTAACTAACTTTTTAAGATTATTATATTTATCCCAAAGTTTTCCGTTAGCAAAACGTTTCATTTAGCATTACTTGAAACATAATATATAGATGTTTTTTTTATATTTAATAAGACTAACAATTTCTGCAGCACATTCTTGAAATTTTTCTGACTTTATTCTACAATAAAAAATAGAATAAAATAAGTAACAAAAAATTGGCGTTGTAAATTTTGAAACTGTACTAAATACATTTATACATACTTCACAGATTTGCTAAGAAGCTTCTCAATAATCATATTATCATACACAGTTTATTACGATCTGCTGACATTAATCGTGTCAATAATTTTTACCAGTGCCTGATTCTAAAAGTAATTTTCTTAGCTTCTAAAAAAATATAATAAATATAATAAATGTAATAAAACTGAACATTCTGTAGCATTGCTTAGTACTATTTTTATTATATTTGACAATATAGATGTGTACTATGTAATCGGACAATTACAGTTTTAACAAAAGGAAGGGTAAATATTCGGTTTTACACACCACCTTCCAATGACTTTGACCTTGACATATGTTATCAAGGTCATCCTCCTAAGTGACCTTCAGAAGGTTTTAGCCGTCGCTCGTTTTTCATTAAAAAGTTATTAACCGATTAACTGGCAAGGCTTTTTCTAGTTTTCATGCCAAAACTGGTAGCATCAAATTGTATATGGAAATACACGAAATTCAGTTTCTAGAGTTTTTTTGAGTCGCTGATTTCATATTAAATGTTATTTAGTGGATTTATATTCCTAAGGGTAAAAAATAAGGGTTGGGGTGAAATATAAGGGTTGAGAGCGAAATGTTCCAATTTTATAAAACAAACTTTTAAACCATAAAATACAAATTAAAGAAAGAAAACACAGTGTTACACAGTGTTTTTTTCTTTTCGTTTTTTTTTCAAATTAAAGAGAGAAAACACAGTGTTTTTTTTAGATCCGCCATATTGAATTTTCAAAATCTGATTTCAGATTTGTTATCAACGACCCCAAAAACTCCCAGAAGTACAGTCCAGAATATAGCAAATTAAAAATGTTTGTCCGCCAAATTCGGGGTTAAGGACGCCATTTTGAGTCCGCCATATTGAATTTTGTAATTTTGATGTCAGATTTGGATTCAGCGCCCCCAAAAACCATTGTATACCAAGTTTGGTCCAAATTGTTAAAAAATTTTGGAAGTTATTTGAAAATGTACATATATGATCCACTGCTAGTTTTGGCACGAATTTTTTTATGTATATATATGATCCACTGCCAGTTAATCAGTTAAACCACTCCAATGAAGGCACTTATTGGATACGAGTCCAGCCGCTGAAGCACCGTTGCTGTCCCAAATTCAAGATGTGGTGGATTATTTATTTGGATCTGGATAAATTACGGGCTGACATCAAGACGCACATCAGTCAGGAGCAACGAGCACAAAAGGAGCGTTACGATAAAATGCGTCAAGATGCTAAAAGATATAACGAAGGTGATCTGGTGTTAGTACAAATTACCAGATCCGGCGACTAGGAGCAGTAAGAAATTGCATCCTAAGTTCAAAGGACCGTTTCGAATTCAAAAGATACTTATTAACGACCGTTACGAGGTGGAGGACCTACGAGAGGGACGTCGACGGAGCAGAACGGTCATGGTCGCTGATCGTATAAAACCTTGGATTACGATTCAAAAGTAGCTAGACATCAACAAATTTATTATGGACTGATCTCCTTGAGTCATTTATTACGGACTGATCTCGTTGAGTCAGTTAATACAAATTGAACTTTGAGTCGGCTATCACGAACTGGTCTCCGAATCAGTTAACATAAACTGATTTAGAGTCAGCATATGACATTATAAATTAGCTGTCACAATGATTATTATCAGAGTAATGGCAACCGTTCAGTAAAAAAAAAATAATATTAACATCTAGGGGGGGGGGGGAATGAATGAAGTATAGCTAAACTGTCGGACTATTGCACGGAGAAGGGAAGAGGACAGTTAGCAGTGACCAAGGCGATTCACAGCAGGGAGTGTCTGAAGACAGATACCAAAGCAGGAAGTAAGATAATTCTGGTCAAACGGATTAGAGATGTTCGGAGAAAAATCAAAAGTATGCGCGCCAACAGAAACAGCGGCGTAGTGGAAGACGACGAGTGGGGAAGTCTTGCGGAGGAAGAACGTCTCGGATGTGTGCAGACGTGTTCGAGCGAACGATTGTTACGGACGAATAGTGTGTCTTGCGTTTTTGGCAAAAAGAAAGCTTCGTTCATTGCAAACTCAACATTTTCCTTACAATTATATCCACGTTCTCTGACACCAGAGATAAAAGTAACGCTGGACAAATGTAACAAACGCGATTACTAAAAAAAACTATTCATACGAATTTACCCACGGTTATACAACGCCTTTTGAACGTCTCTTTCATCTCAATAGCGCTCAAAGCTCTGTTGTGAGATTGTGTGTTTGTTGCATCGATGCCATAAAAATATGGTTAAAGTCTGTTACTTTTGTCCCGAAAACAATAATTGTTATTGGTGTTGATTTCTATTCATTTATATATGTGACTTATGAAAACATTTTTATTATTATTATATAATATATTATATAATATATATAATATTATTTTAGAATGCCGAATATATGAAAAAGGAAAACAGATAGAGGCTTAGCAACGTCTGAAATATACGAATTGACGGCTGAATAATGTTGTACAAGAAAAGTTTCTTTGCTACTAAATCTTACAACTTGTTTTATGTTTACCTATGATATGTTTATCTATAAATACCAACTTCAAGATTTCAGAAATTTATGATTTTTCAATTTTTTAGTTAATTTTTTGTAGGTATAAATAATTGCATAACCTTAATTTATAAGAATTTATAAGAATAGTTTATGTTGTGGTATAAAAGAAAAGTTTCTTGTAATATTAAAAATTTTTATTTATTATATGTTTGTATAATTTTGTTTATTTTATGTGGAAAACATTACGTCGATTCAAATCTTCGCGGGTTGCCGAGCGGAAGTGCTGCAGTCTGTCTAGCGACCAATAATGAAGCTTCGCGAGAGGGCCAATAAGAGCAGCACGTTCGTTGCGAGCCGGACAGATCGAGATCAAGTCGGATCATGCACAGACGAGTGTTATCGAGAAAAGCTAAAACAATCGGTTCTTTTTCTGGGCAATTTTTCTACATTTATGATTGAATAATTTTATGTTTGTATAATTTTGTAATTTTGTTTTATTATTTATGTTTAAAATATAAAAGAATTAAATTACATATGGCTCCTCAATATAAAAATGAAAGAAGAATAACATAAGCCTTTTAAGAGCCGACCAATAATGACAAATTGATTATAATAGTTTAAGTTATATATTAAAAATTGTACATCAAATATATAAATGTCAAATATATAAATGTGACATTTATATATTTGATGTACAATTTTTAATATATAACTTAAACTATTATAATCAATTTGTCATTATTGGCCGGCTCTTAAAAGGCTTATGTTATTCTTTTTTTATATTTATGTTTAAAATAATTAAAAATGTCCAGAATTATTTGAAAAAAGTTTAGGAGTAAGGAATAAAACGTTTCACTACATGATGATTATAAGTTTGTTTTAATTTTATTTTATCTTGTTAAAATCAATCTTTAACCCTGTTACAACCAGGGGTAGAGACAATCATAACAAATCTCAATTGTTATAAATTCGATTTTTCCACGTAATTGTATAATGTGCATAAGTTTTATCTATATCAAATAATAAATAAAAAATGCATTAATCTTATGAAATAGAGAAAAAGTTTATAAATAAACAAGCTGTTGTAATATGCAATTTGTTGTTGCTCTTGCTCTTTGCTCGTTACGTTTGTTTGGTTGGCAGCGACGCGTTCTTATGTTTTTTTTAGTTCTCAAGTCAGTCGTCGCTTCTTCGTTTTCTGTAACGAATTCTATTAAAATTTTTTTCACTGTATCTAAATTTCCATGTTATTATATTGAACTTTGTGCCTCCTAAGGAATTCTATTACAAGCAAATCGAAGATATCAACACAAATAAACAAAATATTACGTTTGTACCTGGTC
The DNA here is from genome assembly GCA_901521435.1 of Crematogaster levior. Classification (NCBI taxonomy): domain Eukaryota; kingdom Metazoa; phylum Arthropoda; class Insecta; order Hymenoptera; family Formicidae; genus Crematogaster; species Crematogaster levior. The sequence continues at coordinate 15,421 of CABEGB010000671.1, read as the reverse complement.
TTCCCCACAACTCAAAGCAAGGGCCGGGCGCCCCGCGCCATTCCTGCACTGGAGGAAAAATAATTGATTTAACTAAATCAATTTGTCACGGGCTGTTAAATAAATTTTTAATTAGAAGAAACAAAAATTTCTTTGTCCAGGCTAAAAATTGTCAAACAAACTAAAAAATTAGTTAGGATGACAAAAAATTTTGTTATTATTGCTTTAGTTGAACGGTTTAGTTAAATCGACTACTTTTTTCTCAGTGTGCATAGTCATTGCCGCTTGTAAATAAACAGCTCTCGCTGGATGGTCGTGTGCTTGCAATTGGCGGTAGGGCTAATACGGCAATTTTTAATAATTAATAACTCGTTAACTATTGCAAAAATCGCCAAATAATACAGGATTTTTTGACTCAATTTAGTCCATTTTACCTGCACACCAACACTTGATAAATAATAATGGGACAGCCTGTATAATTGTGACAAAGGTAGTTTTACATACAATGGAAACTGGTATGTCTAAATGTCAAGGATATAAATGCAATACCCAAAGTAGGCAAAGAGAGACATTGATCAGAGACAAAAGTTATTTGCACATTTTGAACAATTCGCCGATTTTGTCAAATACCACTGTCCCCTCTCTAATCGCTCATATTTGCGCGGCGAGACGCCATTAATATGTATATTACAAGAATATGATAAGTATAATGAAGAATACATATAATGGTAGAAACAATAAATTTTAGAGGATTACAAATGTGTGATTTAGTTACGTTTTAACTTCAATCTTTATTGTTTCTACTAGTCTTGATAGTTTCTACCATTGTGAAAGACACTTCAAAATTTATTTGCTAAAAAAATGGAAAAAAGAAGCGCTACTATGATTAAAAATATTGTAAATTTCAGTGATCAAGATTTGGAGATTTCAAAAACTGTACCACGCGAAAGTGATAAAAAAATTACAACAAAGACGATAATGAAAAAAAAAAACATTCTCTTGGCCAGAAAAAGTTGTCATGCTTTTTTTAGAACTTTATTGAAAGAGAACATGATTTTACTTTTGAATTAAAACGTCGTAGTAAATTATAGGTTGAAATTGCTTCTGAATTACAAAACTCTGATTACAAAGTTTCTGCTGTTTAAGTCCAAAATAAAATGTCCAGTTTAAAAAGAACTTATAAGAAAATTAAAGATGCCAGTGCTAAAAATAACAGTCATAACAATTATTGGGCATACTATTTTGTTATGAATTCTTTATTTGGCGACAAAAACTGGGTTTCTCCTCCTGCTGTAGCAAGCAGTGATGGACCAATCGCACCTAGTGCATTAGCATCTTTGCTACCCTTAACAACAACATTCTTCATCACAATCTCTTATGGATAACTTTGAATAACATTATTTTGAATATCAGAACAGCCTCTTGAAACCCAAGAAAAGAAAAGTGGAAGTCATTTTGGAGTCTTTCATATCGGATATGTAGTGTAATAGGGATCAAGAGAAAGAAGAAAGAAGAGAAAGCTTAAGGAAAAAGAAGAAAAAAATCAAAGATGTAAAGCTTATAGAGCAGAAGAAAGAAAGATGCATAAAGAAACTTCTGAAATCCAAGATCCCTTGTTACCCTTTTAAGCAAACTTGTAGAGAAACAAGATAAATCAAAATAATTTTTTAACACAATCTTTTATTTCATTAATGTGATATGATTTTAAGAATATTTAATTAATAGTACTTAATTAATGCGATAGTTGACGTTTTGATATTATAAATGTAATATACTATAAATGTAACTTAAAACTAATTTACAAGATTTTGCATTTATTTTGTGTTGCTTATGATAATGTTAAGTTGATTTAAGTTAAGTATTATTTGTAAGTTGATTCTGCACTCTAAGGTCGGATCAACAATGCGTTGCAAATACCTCGTTTCTAGTTGCAAAACGTTTGCGATCTAATCAGTCTCAAGCTAGCTCGCTGATTAAATTACAAATGCATTGTAAAAGTTATAAAGTTTTAAATTCTATATATAGACGGAGAGCTAGCTACATCGTGTTAACATTTTGCCGTTTAAACTAGTCCAACTAGTGGACCACTAGTCATCCGTGGACCACGACCTCCGATCACTCCGAACGTACTAGAACACATGTTACTGGTAGACTCGACACCGACAGAATACGATCTTCACACATCTTTATTTAAAATATTGACGGTTACAACAATAAGAACAAAGCGACAGCTTCTTTAATTTGACCAACATATTCTCGCCTTTAAACGACGAATAAGTTTGAACCATACCTTTTACATCTTTGACATCAACTTTTTTACGTGGAGATCGCGTCTCGAATGTACAATAGACTACCAACGGGCCGTGCTCCGCCCTTAGTGTTAAGACTTATTTGCGTAATGATTGAGTTATTTATATATTTTTTATATTTTTTTATGTTTTATTTCTGTATTTATGTTCTTATATTTATTTTCCTTTAATTTAATTCTATGTATATATTTTTATTTATTTATTTATTTTATTATTTTTTATTGTATTTTAACTTAACAACGGTTTATGTGATGTTATTTTAATAATCTGTCAAGTGCTGAGTAAGACCCAGTGAGGTTGAAACGTTCATGTATTTATTTATTTATTTATTTATTTTGAATAAATCCTAGTCATGGTTTTATATTGCTTAAAATGACATGTTTAGTCTAGCTCGATAAAATAACCTAAAGGCCTTTGTAACTCTTGTCAAATATCATTTTAGATTTATAAAACTTCTTGTAATTTTTTTAGTCAGTGTTACTTTGATAACCGAGAAATTCTTCATGTTTATCTTCATCAGTTTCATAATCGCTTTCACACGCTCATAGAATCTGTCTGATCTTCATTTGTAAGTGAAAATGTTATAAATTATTAATAGAACAATATTTTTGTTCCTTTGAACTATATTGGCAACACTTTATAATTCTGCATTTTACGTGATTACAAAAGAAACAGACTCATTCATTACTTTTTAATATTTCCTCCTGTTCCGTTTCTTCGGTGATACTTTCACCTCTATCGTCAGTGGATGTCATAGGTGACTTAAATAAGTGACTTAATAAGTTTTGTGACTCTTCAGTGGTAGAAGTCGCAAATGATTCCGGATCTGCCGTAGATTCACCCATATTCAATGTTACAGATGACTCCGATGTCGCTGAAAGAAAAATTTATCAACATAATTATTTATACCATCCTCCATTAATTTTATTTAGGTGTTATTTATTTATGTTATTTATTAAAATTAATAATACGATCAACATTACATAATAGTGTGGCCAGATTCACCTCTCTGATACCATGAGTACATAGTGGAGGGGATATTCATACAAGCGAACTGCGTGACGTCATGCATCTGTGTACGCATACAACTGTGACGCGTGACGTTACGCGGTCTCACTTGTGTTAGTATCTCCTCCACTACAGAATCCATGGTACCAGAAAGCTAGATCTGGCCACACTGTTACACAATGTAAAATTTACTGTAAATAATTGTAAAGGAAGTAAATCATTTAAATTATACTTACCGGTAATGCTTGTAGAGGGAATTAATGACGCTTCAAAACCAGTGCGTGTCTGTGATGATTTCAACTGTTTGAATTTTTCAACATACTTCTTCGGAATAGAAAAAAAATTTTTACAACAGATTGAATGATACCCATGAATATTGGTGACACTGGCTGGCAAAGTAATATTGGCGTACTTCATTTTCAAAATAGTACGAATTTCTAATTTTTCACGACACATTTTTAATTTTTCATTGGTAAATAAAATAATATTTTCAGTAACATTATTGCATTTAAAAATACAGAATAAATCAGAAGCCATTTTGATGTGAAAAATATTAAATTGTGTGGAGAAAAAAATATATTTTAACGCGTACTTGATACAGAGTACTTGAACACTTCACGATCCAAGCCAAACTGACGCAATTAAATTTTCAAAGTTAACTTCAGATGTTTTAGGTATTAGTAGCTGGACACGCGACAGCACGACATTCGAAATACATTACAATAGAAAATAGATCACACACGATGCCGAGGGGTGTTGCCGAGCTGTGCCTGTGATCGCTGTCGTGGATCGCGGCAACACGTGACAAATGTGTCCAGGCTCTTAACGTAAATGTGTACGATAAATATACAAAACGTCACAACTATATGGAAAAATAAATTTTTTTATCACTTTTTATTAAACAGTGTTCTGATTTTCAAGACGAAAATAAAAATTAAGAAATAAAGGAAGAATCTTCCAAATTAATTTCTAATATTTCACGTATACATTAATATCAAATATACGATAAATATACAAAACATTAGAACTGTATTAAGAGCCATTTATTGGTAATTAAGCGAAATATAAGCGATAGCACCAATCGAGCGGTTCGTATACATCCCACACTTTTTATTGATTTTTGGATACTTCTCTTCCATCTACGATTCTGACAATTTGTAGGTAGCTTATTTAATGTATAAATAATAAGTAAACAAATTGTCAGAACTGTACCTTATGACATAATTTTCCCGAATTTTCCGCAACTTTGACGCCTTCTTTTTCACCTACATTTTTGACGATTTTTTTTGTTTTCTAACATAATTTATTATATGTTTATACAAATTTTTGTGACTGTACCCAATCACAATTTTTTCCTTAAAAATTTTCATAATTTTCAGTCTTCCAGAGCAACTTCTGACGAGCGGGTTTTTTTATTACCGATAGTAATTATACATTTTCTAATTAAAATTAGGACTGTACCGAGTCACATAGAAAGTTATGTAGCTAGCTCTTAGACTAATAGTGTTGCATCCGCTCTGGTCACCCGGTGTGCTTCGCGTCACGGAGCGCTCCCCGGCAACGAGCCGTCGTTTGTCAACCAACGATCGGTGGATTAATGCCTGGTCCATTTTATCATGTTTTCTGTAACTCTGCTTTTCAATAAAAAGTTCCCTTTACATAAAACCAGAGTGCTTATTTCCGGCGGGAATGTGCCGCTAGAGAGAGAGTGTGTGTGTGTATTAGTGTTTTATTAGTGTATTAGTGTATTAGTGTATTAGTGTATTAGTGTATTAGCGAACGTGCAACAATATATTTGTATTTTTAATTATTAACAATGATTTAAAATTCCTAAATAAATAACATTTTAGTTTTTGTGCCAAAAATCAACAACAGATTTAAATTGGATTTTTTATAAATAAGAGTAGATTTAAGAAATATATATATTTTTTAAAAAGTTTTTTTTAAATTTTGTAATACGGTTCAAGCCATACAATCTCTCTCAAGTTATAAAGTTATTAAAATTTAAAATATCTCTATTAGTATTGTCAAACGTTTTTTTAAATAACTTGCTAGTAATACTTTATAGTACAATTTTATTTTATTTATAACTTGTACATTATGGAAAACTACTACTTATTATATAAATAATACTACTTATTATATAAATAAAACATTACATTTAGCAAAATGTACTATTTATTATAAATATGTGTTTATAATTATATATATATTAAATACAGTATAATTGTGTTATAATATAAATGCAATATAGAAATGTAAATGCAGAAATAGAAATGTAAATTAAGAAGAAAATTAAAGTCTTAGCAGAATGGCTGATTTATAATTTCAAGACAAAAAAAATAAAATAAATAAATCAAACTGTCAAATACAAACTTATAAATATTAAGCATATTAAGTGATATTAAATGAATGCTAAGCAATTGCCATTAATTTCTAATTATATAACATTAATTTCTAGCTTGTATATTTAATTCATACATAATTCTACTTTTCTTAATGTTGCTTAATTCAACTCCAGTTCCTATTACATCAAGTATGGCATTTTGAATGTATTAAAACTTGAAACTTATGGTATTTTCTAAATATCTGTCATAGATAAACAGTCTAATAAAATGCAAAACCAAACTTTTAATAAAAGCTCATTCTATGAGCATTCTAATTGAGGATAAATAAAAATTATAATTTTTTTTAAGTTCTGTAAGGTGATCATTATTTCTAAATGGAATCATCACATGCGGATGAATTGCATATATCGCATCTGCTATAATATGAGTATCAAAGGGAAAGTATTTATTAGGCATCACAATACAATTAGCAAGTGTAGAATTTCTGAATACTCTCGCATTGTGTACAAAATCAACATGCTCTGTATAGCAATGTGTGAACACAGATTTTGCATTACATACGGCTTGCAAGTGAATAGTGTGATATTGTTTCCTGCAAATATATGAAGTAACATCTTCATTTGGAGCAGTAATTTTGATGTGCGATCTATCGAAACATCCAATTACATTAGGAAAAATTTCTTATTTTTAAAAATTCCTCAATGGTACAATTTAGTGCATCACTTTATTGTACTAAAATATTTATACTTTTTATAAAGATAATTTATTTATTTATTTATTTATGAAGTACTGAATAATAAAGTAAAATAAATCAAGATTTATTAATTTTATGTAATTTCATATAGAGTTAAGTGATTTTGTATATCATTGGGCCGACAACCGCATCGATAATTGCTTCGTAAATATGCTTGTGTAACATTCTTTAGAATCCAATAAGCTTCTTAGCAGCGATGTTGAAAAATTCTGGATCAAATTTCTCCATTCTGTTAATCTTACTAATAAAGTATGTCACAATTTATAAAAGGAATTAATTTTATATAAATATTTACTTCTTTCTACATTAAGAATGATAAATACATCAACATAATCTCAAAAGAATTTGGATTTTTGACATAACCCTTTGAGCAAAAATAATCTAAAATATATACATTATTTTTCAAATAAAAGGTATTACATATTATTTTTACCTTCTAGACGTCTAATCTCCTAATCTATAGTAGTATAAAGATTTCTCTGATGAAATCTTTTCAATGAAACAATTAATAAGAAAAATGAAAATATTCCAAAAATATTGTATTTTTAAATATTTCCAAAAATATTGTATTAAATATTAAATTAAATTCTAGTTTGAAAATTTGTAAAACTTTGATATTATGCTCTAATATTTTAATAAACTTTAACTATATAATATATCTGGTATCTCTCTTTAAAAAATTTATTACAATAGCTTCAGAAATAAGATTATACAGTTAACATTTATTTCATGTACATATGAAATTACCATATTCATTAAATGTCAAAGTGTACCAGATGTTTTGAGAAATATGAATGCCGGAATACATAATGCTAAACAGACATAACATGTAAAATTATTGTCTTTTTGTGAAAAATAAAAAATAAAAAAATTTTTAAGAAAACAGTTTTTAACATTGTAACTCTGCGAATATTCTTCTTTTAATGACTTTTGCGGATTTCAATTATCTGTTTTTACAACATCTACATTTTATCTTATATATCGAAATCCAATCGAAAAATTTTTATTTGAATTTTTTGTTATATACGTTTCTTGTTATAATGCGTATTTTCAAAGAGTTTTAAATAGCAGTTCTAAATACATTTTATCCTGTATATAATATATGTAATAAAACTTCTCTCTCTTCCTCCCCCTTTCTTTCTTCCTTTCATTCTCTAACGTTTTTACCCTCTTTTATCTTATTATATTTCTTTCTTTATACGTGATTGTTGACTATATTTTTTTTTTCTAATCATGATTCTTCTCTATTCACATACACGTATACACATATTGTATTATATTATTATCTTCTGCTCATTCTTCATTAATAGTTGATATAATTTTATCGTTGTTCATCATTGTGATATGAGTACCTTCCACGTAATGAATTTGTATTTTACCATCGGTAACCTGAAAGAAAGTTTTTTGGTATAAATTTATTTTAAAAAGACGCTTATATCAAAGACTTTTATTGAAACTGTATCTACCTTATGCAGACCATAATCTTCTTCAGTAAAAGAAATAATCGGAAATGTGGGTTTTATCAATGTTATGGGTGTTTTAAGTCGGGGTAATGAAGATATATCATAATCCTGTATAGCAATTATATGATTATAAATTGTCAAACATATAAGTTTTTGATTTTCGATGGTCACTTTTAACTCTTTCGGAAAGTACACATAAAATATTTTTAATTTTTCATCCCATGTGTTACTTTTATTCAGCTCTAACAAAAACTGTAAATAACAATATTTGCACTTTGTAATAAAAAATATGATAAGTAAAAATATCCTTATTTCATACAAAAATTCATTGGATTCTTGAAACAATGAAAAAATTTATCTTGTTATTCTTGTTTACTTTAAAATTTATGTTAAAATCCTTCAACTTTTCTATAATTAATAATACTCATTTATTGTGTTTCTTAGCAATAAAAAGTTAATACTATAATTATTGTTAATACTATTATCATTTACTTTATCGTGTATCTTTAAATGATAAATAATATTCTATTCGTGATAACAAACAAATTATTAATTTGGCATATTCATTAAAAATATTATTCAGTTATTAGTCTTTTAGTTGTTGTATTTAGAGAACATTGTTTATTTTTATAAGATTTTTATAACTACAGGCCCACACACACACACACACACGCGCGCGCGCGCGCGTACGGGCACGCACAAAATAAAATAAACATTTTGTTTTATATTTGAAGTTTAAAATTCATATTTTTAAGAAATATTAAAATTTACAAAAATTTAATTTATATTAAGTAGTTCTTACAGTAAAATATCAAAAAGAATTTTTTATACTAACCATTTCTTTGTTAACTGTGGTATATGTTTTCAATATTCTAAGTAATATTATATTTTGTAACTCTTCTTGTGAAGAAAAAACTATGTATCGACTAATCGACAATTTTATTTGGTCAGGAGCTCCATCTATTAATATTAACCGTCCTGAGAAATTATTAGCTTCTAATAATCTTGCTAATTCGATGGCAATTAGGGCTCCAAATGAATAACCCACTATTAAAAATTCCTTTCGATCTTTCATTTTCTTCAACATATGCTAAATAAATGTAAATGTATGATATGAAAGGTAGTAATATGAAAGATTTGTAACTATTAAAAATATTTTAAAGTAATAACTTTATGTATATAAATTATAAATTATTTACTTATGTATATAGGTTACAAAGAAAAAATCAAAATAAGAGATTCAAAGAATTCAAAACTTCTTACAGGCAGTAAATAAACAGCTGACTTCATCACTGAATGACTTTCGTCGGGAATATTAAGTACACCATGTTGCAAACATGTTGCTGGAGATTTAATTCCCAATACTATAGATTTATATATACTAGAACATCCATCGATTCCTGGTATTAGAAATATATACCCTCGATCAACCTCCTTCTTTGTATCAAGTTCTACAAGAATATCTGGAGACAAGTCTGAATCCTTAATTACTCGAATCAGCATATCCAAACTTTCCGAATTACTTGTATCAATTTTATTTGTGTCATGTATCTTTTCTTGTTTAGTTGTTATTGTCATTTGGTTGAGTTTAACAAAATTTAATGCTCTGATTTCTTGTGCTGTTAAAAAGGTATCAAATTCTCTTTCCAATGTTTGTTTAATTTCAACTGCCATCATCGAATCCATACCCATTTCGGCCAGTGGAACGTTTGGTGGTACTGTGTTTATGTTCTTAATCCTATTTTTAATTAAGAATTATATATTTAAAGTTTATAGTCTCTCTATTTAAGTTTTTAAACTCACATAGCAGTAAAATCAAATTTAATTATCAAAGTGTCACATATACTTTATGTGTCTATATAATTAATTATTTTAATACACTCCATTGGGAAATTCTCCTCATTCTAATTAATTATTGTAAATAGCACACAAAAATTACATTTTCCAGAATTTTGAAAATTTTAAAAAGTTTTGAATATTGCGAAATGCTAAAAATATTGAAATAATGTAAAGGATATAAATGGGGAATCGTCTGATTTTACCTTTTTCATAGTAAAGACATTTAATTTCCATGTTTAGCATTGTGGTTCATAAATTTGTTTACCCATGATATGAGCAACAGTTTCATAGAAATGTTCATTGTCCGGGCTAATTTTTGTTAAAGAACAACCATATTGCTTACGATAGGTCGGTCTTGCAATAAGAATACATTTAATGTATGTCCAAGCAAGAGGATATTTGCTGTACGTGCTGCCCACAATGTTCTTTTGCTTTCTCTTGCATACCCGTAACTAGTCCAACGTCACCAATAGCGCCCATTGTATAGCTAAACCATGTAACTTTTTCCATTCTTTTTCTGCAAATTTTCCATTACGGGAATTAGCCATCCCATAATTTGTCTGGCCCGCGTTTCCTTCTTCCACATGAAACAGAGGAAAAACGACAAAGGCTCAGGATGATTTTTGACAATTGGTCCATTTTCTTTGTTAGCCATGCTTTGATTTGAATGAATCTTTGAATGTTTGTGGTGATTGGTTCTGAATACACAATCTTTTAAATACAACGGCAAGAGATTAAATATAGCGTCCACTGTTTTATTTTCAGCAAGTTTCATTATAGATTCAAGGTCTCATATAGTATCATCGACTTTCCTTTTAACGATCTGGACATCCACGCCATAAGATCGCCACAAATCTACTCTGATTGCTGGATAACCTATGAATTCCAGTTCGAGAGAGCGTCAAAATTAGATTTTTGCACCTCGAGAGTCAACCAGTTCAAGGCTAGTTCTAAACCGAAACCACCTAGCCACCCAAAAATAACAACGTAACATTTATGTTCCTGGTAGTAATATTGAGGATGAGTTAGAGTAGCAGCGACATCCAAAGGTTCATTTTCATCCCGAACTTTTATAATTATCTACAAAACACAATAAATTAAAATATAATTATTAATATAAAGTTGAAATCACAAAATATAAATTTACCTTCGTCTTATTTATATTGTTATGCACTTTTCACCAATTATATTAATGATTTTAATATTGCATTTTATGTTTAATTTTATTGCAAAGAATAACATTTATTTGTAATACTAGAATACTATTTGTATTACTTAAGACAAAAACGAGCAAACTTTATGCTACTTTTTAAAATAACAAAAATGTCTAATTAATGTTACGCATTAATATAAGCAAACTGCTACTTAAAGTCAAATCTCAATGTAACAAAATAACACTTATTGCCAATCTTTACAGTATTAGTTAAACAAAACAAAATGTTTCTATGTGGATTTGATAATATAATTGATTTTCTGTATAAGGAATTATTATTTGCCAATATGTTTTCCAGCAGCCATGTATCTAAAAAGCAGCTTCTATTTCATTTTTCAAAGACTTTCTACACAGGTTTAATAACGTCATTTTCTAAACCTTTAGTTATTTTCTCCACACATTGACTTTTTGTCTCTATGCTTGACCAAATAATTTATCTAAAGAATACCATAAAAACTGATACCTTTGAAAAGATATAAGATAAATCTAAAGAATTCATTGAACCATATCGAATTCTTTCCGATTTCCAAAACGCTTCATTATTCACAAGCAGCGAAATAGATGCTAGTAACTTTCTTTCGAAGCTAAGGGAATCTAATACGATATCCACCTAATGACTCTGTAAGCTTCATATAATCATTTGTTTGCTTGTATCTCGAGAGTTTCCGATGGTCTTCTGGGTATAGAAGGAAATGTTTCTCTTCTATCAACACCGTCGTTGACAGTTCCAACTGTAAATACTTCTGCAACCTTTCGTGAAGCGCAGATCGCAGTTTGACCTAATGCCTCCAGTGCAGTACCAGAATGGATCAACACTTTGTCTCCTTTTTCTATTTTTCCTCAGCGGCCAGCATAGTAGAAATGTACGCTGTACAATACAAGGTTACCTGAAACTGTCGCTGCATCTTCCATTGTCCACTCTTGTCAGGTATAACCCAACTGATATTTGTAGACAGCTTCACGAGAATGTTCATGCTATTCCTCTATACATAAAAATTTTGAATTTTGGTATGGTGTTATCATTTATTTAAAACGCGTTACATCAAAAATAATTTTGTGTAACAGTGTATAAAAATATATGTACAGAATCTTTTATTTTATATAAATTAAAATGTATATAATTTTTAATTCTCCTTTATTAATTATATATTTAATAATTATATATATTCGTCTTGTTTTTATTGATTATTATTGCAAGATGTGTTTGGATTAGGTTACAAGTCTTCTTCTGATTTGACAAGTTAAATTGAAATCAATGAAAGTTAAATTAAACATGAATGTATTATTAATAAATAATATTAATATTATAATGCATTATTAATGAATAATATTATTATTATAATGTAATATTAATGAATAATATTATTATATAAAACAGAATCGATAATTTACGATTTGTAAAATTTAAGTTCCATTTTCTTTATTATTAGATGGTGCATTGCAATATTTTATATTTTACCCATGTGAACATAATCCTAATACCTCTATTCATGCAGTAATCACAACAAATTCCAAGCCAATTAAAACAATCGTTACTAATGTTCGGAAAAATTCACAGCTTAGCTTTACCAGCCACATTATATCTCTAAAATTGAGAGGCGCATAAATTACACTAACGAGGCTTTCATGCTGAATGCAAGATATTCTGCTCTCTGCCCAGTGAGAGCAGATCTCCTTGTTCTGTTTAAAAAGAGGCCACTCTCTTCAAAATAATTATTGTATTTACAATAAATTAATAATAACAATTAAAACCCTATTGACGCACCATCAGGTAACGTAAGCATTTTGTACGTATTTCGGTTCCAGCATACAATGAGAAATGTCTGCAGATCCCCAAATGTTACCGAACGTACAACGTTGGACAGGGTCCAACTGTAGCTGTCTCTACGTACGATGGTTCTTTCAAAGAAAACCAGGCTCTTTTGTCATCTTGGAATAAATACGCTTCTAAGTATTTCGCCTCCTGGTTCTTTCACCAATTAATAATAAGACCCAAGCTTGCACATCTGAAATCTCCTTCCGAAGTATGATCCTCGCTCTGCACACTCAAGAAATTCTGTTTCAGGTAAACGCATGATTGATTTCAGTTCATCTACCTATAAACCCGTAATTGTTTATACATGTACAATTTGTTGGTTTCTCAATATTTTGTCTTTTTCTCTTAATAGTAAAAGTTGTCATCATTTGTCTGTTTCTCCAGTATGACATCCACTATATGCATTCAGGCATGAATATCATAGACTGCACCTGGAATTCTTCTGTAGAGTCAGAAGAAAACCCTGTAGCCAGAGATGGTATAAACTGTTTATATAATTTCTTGTTGTTATTTTTGCCGCAAAACATCGAAACCAAAACCATCAAACAATTTCGTCTTTGACAACTTGCAATGTCCGTTGTAGAGACGTCGTGTTAAGCAACAAAGAGATATTTGGGAACTTGTCGGGCCAACAAGCAAGTCTGCGTGTGATGTCGAATCTGCGGTAAATTTTAAGATTTCACTAAATAAGTGGGAGTAACTGTGAATCTTCTGGTATCACTTCGTCACTATCATCGACAAATTCGATAATTTTTGACATTGGTCATACAGTACTTGAGTGCAAGGTGTACCTGCCATTCTTATTGCATCTTGTAACGATATAGTTTCTAAATCACATGAGCAATAAATTTATATTCTTCAAGAACAGTGCGTTAAGGGTTCTTTGTCGGCGAGATATAGTATGTAGCCACAGGGCCACAAATTTCATCTTCCTCTCCAGATATTAGTAACGTCCAAACATTTGTAATAACGAACAGGGAAATTCTGCAAACGTGAAATGAAATTGATTTGTTACAATTGACCCTACTGTATCACTGTTTTTACATACTCTGTTTTCACCAATAATTTGAATTAGCTGTATGAGATATTTCGACTCAATTATCGTCGAATTATTGTTGAACCAAAAGACTTCGTATTTTTCCCTAACAGCATTTTGTAACATATTATCCATATAAAATGTTACCCAATTAGATATCCATGATATGACCGTTTGATCCTTGTAAACTGATGCTTTTAATCCACGAAATGCACCGGTGTATTGATACACGAAGTCTTAATTCCCCTTATAGACGTCGTTTGTACTCATTTTCTTCATCATCGACATATTCAGTAAGATCAGCAGTGATATTTTTCATTCAATATTGAAACTCGTAATTATTCCAGTAATCAAATAACACTATCTCCTCTAAGTATTTTCGAATCTGTTGCTAATGATAGTGATATATAAATTTTTAAACATAATATGCGTTATAAGAATCAAGGAATAACAAAATATATCGATATGTGACTGAGGTCTTATAAAACAATAAAGTTTATTCCGTAGAAGAAAATAAGAAAAACTATTTGTGTGCTTTCTTTATTTAGTTATTCTGTCCGTATATACTTTATATCTTTACGTGTAAAATGAAATAAATGTTTTTATAATATACATACTGGAAAACTGTTTGCGTAATATTACCTTCTTGACTGGGTGTGAGAGTTAATCTTGATCTCATTTTATTGGGTGATAACACTGTGCACGAATAAAATTGACGTCCCTCAAATACAACTGCATTGACGTATTCTGTTTTTAAAGACGCTATCATCTGCCAGAGAAAGAAAAGATATCCGGTGCAGGAAATACTTTTTGGCCATTAATGACGGCAATATCATATATATAAATTCCAGCATCATTTACACATATATTGAGAATTCATTTCTCTTTGTCAAATTACTTTGGCCATTTTTCATTAAGAACGAATGGAAATCTGAATAATCCTCATCTTACAAACATCAATAAAATTACGTGTAAAAACAATCTATAAACAAATTATATATAATGTTATTATCATTGAAATTGATTGATTTAATTTATAAATTTACTACACTAATTGTGAAATGACAAGATTTTAATATTTTCAACTTTTCTTCACTCTGCGAATATGAGACAGTCTATAAGTATATTTATTCTGTGTGTTGGAATAAAACCATAGGACATTATGTTAAATTGTCAAAAAGGAGACTTCTTTCACGATTAGATCTTCACGCATCATCAAAAATCACTGTAATGCCAATTAAAATATTTAACAAGCTTTTTAATAATGATTATTAATTAAAGATTATTAATAATATGAGTAAATGAAATGAATTAATTGACTCACAGCAATTCTGCATAAGCCAAATTTTCAAGCAATGCAAGAGCTTTTCCATATTATTCATTGAATGCAACACAAAAACAAAAACTATTATTTTATGATTTCATAGGTTTTTAACCTTCCACACGAAATACTAAGTCATTTTCGGTAGAAGCTTTGTATAATACTTGCAGGCATTTAAAATAAAAATATAGGTAGATGTTCAAAATTTTTCAAAGCAAGAAGGGGTAGTTCTAATACAGATGAAAAACTAAATTCTTTTTATCGATAAGCTTTATAAAAGATACAGAAATGTAATTCAACATTATGTATTTTATTAAACATATTTTTGTACTGCC